>VWYP01013853.1:3323-42528 GCA_013400435.1 Pycnonotus jocosus | reverse complement strand
GCGCTCGCCACACCGGCCCCGCCCGCCCACTGCGAGCCCCGGCTGCCGCCGTCGGGGTCCCGCCGGCCGTGCCCGCGGGTGCACGCCAAGGTCACGGCCGTGCCCTCCCTGGGTGTAGGCGCAGAGGCCTCTGATCGCGCCCCCCACACCGCCTCCCCCTTTCAGTCAGCGTCGAAAACCGCAGGGACCCCGTGCTGTGCTGTCTGTCCGGCCGAGTGAATAGACGTGACAACAAGTGTCCGGCGAAGGACAAGGCACGGAGATCTGAGGGTTGGGGAAGTGGATCGCTCAGCAGGAGTCCCGAGGGGGACTCCTCAGGGAGACAAAGTGAGGCTGAGGGCCGAGCATTGGCGCTCTGATAGCAACAGGTTGGTTGTTCAGTGGGAAAAGATTGCAAGAGAGCAAGTTTAGGGGCTAAGGAATCTACTGAGGAAAGAGTTAGCATGACAAGGCACCAAGAGCTGGAGATGCTGAAGTGTATCCCACAGAGATGCAATATGTAATTCCTCTGAAAAAATAATGAGAATTCAAAGGGCAAGAGTTCTAAAGACTCATATCCGTATGGTGCATTGAAATATTCACAGAAATAGAGTGTTGTTTCATGAAGAACGAGTGGAAGTGCATTAAAGCAAAATGAGGTAGTACTAGCCAAAGGAAAAACGAGGTATTTCCAAAGTGCCTTAATCACTATAGTACATACAGAAGAAGGTGAGAGAAATGGTTTCATTAATAGCCCAAGCTTCTTTGGAAAAAAACCTCCTGCATCAGATGACAACAGTAAGTTTGGGTAGTTGCAAACTAGGAATCATAAAAATAGCTATTAAAAAAAGAGCAAGTAAGGGATTAGATTTGGAGGAAGAAGTGCTGGTTTCAGTGCATTTCATCTTGTCCTTCCAAAACTGTTACACATCTCTTATCTCAGGCAATGAGTAATTCCAAAAGCGTTCCCCTGACCTGAGCAGAACTACTTCACAGCAGTGAGTATAATAAGCACACCCCAGCCCACAGCAGCTAGCACATAATAAACTGACAACGGTTTGTGAAAAAAACCCAGGAAAATACAGAGAGGTGATAAATGGGAAGCCAGATGGGCTGTCTTAAAAGAGATTCTGTGATTAATTGTCCTGTTAAATTAACACCACATTCACATGTAGTATCGCAGTGTAAGACTGAATGCTGCTTTATCTCAGATCAGGAAGATATCTTCTACAGAAAAAGCAATTAATCTACATGATCAGTCCTCCCTCTGTTTACAAAGCTTCTTTTGCTTGCTTACCTCTTGACAAAAACAATAAATAAAAAGAACGTGAAATACTTGTGTTGGCCCAGTTTTGTTTCCTGACAGAAGTTACATGCCAAGACAAATTAATGTTTTAGCAATGGGAGCATTTGCAGTAATGTTGATCTGTGAACTCCAAATGAACAACCCTGAAAAGGGTTACCAAAGGTTAACCATTGGTGGTATCATAGGTTGATTTTAGTGCACTTTTAGCACATTAGGAAAACTTTAAGTTCAACCTGAAATCAGAGCTGTTCTTGACGTGTAGGTGGGTTTGGTTATGAGAAACATTGAACAGGAGGGTGTAAATGGCCTGTTTAGCCTTGAAATATGTAACATCATTACAAATATGTTTTAAAATAGCAGGACCTATAGGTCGTGGTGAAATTCAGGGTTTGAGCTGCTGGTATATGAAGGAATTTCCAAATGTAGGTCTTTCCTCAATTACCAAATTTCAAAAAATTTAGACTGTGTTTATCCTGAAGGCTTCAGCTGGTAGTGACACGGTGAGGAAATGCAATATTCTACCTCAAGCTGTATGTATGGTTCGGTTTTTTTTTTCCCCTGGTGGAGAGGAAACCCAAGTCTAGTGCTTTCTTTATCTTCCATCTGCTGTTCTAAAGGTTTATAATGGACAGTAGTGAGCATGCCAAGGAAAAAATCCTGTCAAGAACTTCTGTAGGTGGTGGTGTTGGTTGCCGTGGAGTTTACAGGCTTCTCTCTTACTGAGAGTTGAAGTGATTTCATCAGCTTAGATAGCTTCTGGGAGCCTGTGCTGAATTGGAGAAATTACAGCTCCTGTAAAACACATTTATCCTGTAGCAAAAAGGAACAATTGCTATGAGACTCAAGATCACTGAGTTGCAGATGTCTGTTCCTATATTCTTAATGGTGATGGCAAGATTGCAGAGACTGCTCTTCTGTTTCACATGTTGTGGCCAGAGTAGTTCTGCTACTATAACGAATAAAAATAATGTTATTATTGACACAGTTGCCTGTCCTTACCTTCCTAATGACTGGGTCACTTTCATGTGGAGAGCAAGGCCCATAAAACTTCCACTTCTGGAAAGTCTGCAGTTAACACAGATCCACAAGGAGCAGGACTAACAACTAGTAGTTATCTGCCCTTCTTCTGTCTTGGAGTCCCCTCAAGGAGCTGTCCTGCTATTAAGGGAGTGATCTTGAGTGGCCAGAAATACTGGGGAGGAATGAGGCAAAAAAGGCAGAGAGCAGTTCAGGTCTGTAGTGCTGTTCTAGAGCTTGGGGGATGTTTTATAAAGAGTATTTTATTTTTTAAAGCTTCTAATGCAGAGCATGGTTTATGAAGCAAAGAGGTGTCTTTTTCAGACTCAAGACATGCTGCCTGCTGCTGCATTCCTGTTTTATATGAGGTGATTTGTCTGTTGCTATTGTCCAGAAATCAGTGCTTGGCTGCTTGTTTCTGAGACATTGCTGTATTTCTCAGTGCTTTATTAAAAGTGTTCTAGCTAGCAAAAATGATTAATTGTCATAATTTGTCATATTCTGCCATCGCCATCTTTGGATATAGATTTGTTCTTGTCCCCTGAGCCAGAAATACAGAAGATGCTTTTTTGACAATCAAAATCATTAATCTAGGTGGATTTTTTTCTATCTTATGCTGAAAATATATGGGTTAGGAATTGTTCTCTTTTTCATTCCTGTTGGTGTTGGTGAATTTGAATATCACAATCCAAATATTTAGGAGCTGTGTAATCCAAAATGCACATACACAAGTGATTGAAGATGTGACAGGGACCTCACATGAGTCAGTGAACATTTGTCTGTGAGGGGATGCTGAGCAAAGACAAATATGCAGTAAGAATTAGAAGTATTTCAGTGACCCATCTTCACTCAGAGACTGCCTCCATTCATCATGTTTGTGTTTCCAGTGTTCAGTAAGAAACTTTCTTGTGCTTAGGCCTAGTTGTTTCAAAAAAACCTTTGCAAGTGCAGTGTGTCTACATGGTTTAGAGGCAAAAAGCCTTAACTTAGACCCAAGTGAAATAGCAGAATATCAAATCCACCATTTTCTGGAAGTGTCAAGTGTTGGACAGCAAATGTGTGAGCAGAGAGTATTTTCTTTGCAGCAGCTGCTACTACTACTGCTAGACGGCCATGTTGTTTTAAAATACACTGCCAATGAAGATCAGTGCCTGAGAGCTTGGCTTAATTTTTCAAATTTGGTTTCTTAAGGGAAGAGGAATTGAAAGCCAAGGGCTGGTGAGGGGAAACTGTTCAGAGTCATTCTAAGAAATTCAGTTTCTTCATGAGGAGGTGTGGTGTAACGTTCAAGTGCGGAGCACCACTGCCAAGGGAAGACTTTCCAGAGTGCTCTGCTCCCGGTGCTCTGCCACATGGCTGGTGGGACAGCCAGCCAGGGGCTGAGTTTCTGGGCAGGCTGAGCTGTGGCTGCTGTGTATGGGAGTTACTGTGTTTGAATGGGTTAGGACACATCAGGTGAGTTTCTCTCTCTTCTGTATTCCTATGCGCCTGTGAGGAAAAATGTTTGAACCAAAGAGCCTTTTGGTAACTCTCACATGCCTGTGCATTCTGTTCCCAGAGGTGAGGTTGCTAAAGTTGCTTCATCTGCAATGTATCAAGTTCTTCAGTGTTTTAGTGCCCACATGGAAATGGGAGCAACTGCAATCTTGACCTCTGCTGTGAATGCTGAGAGTCATGAGGATGACATTTATAACTGCTCTCAAAATCCCCTGGAGTTTTAATATTTTATCCGTCTGATTTCTATTCCAGGAGTCATTATATTTCTTCCCATCATCTTTTGATAAACTGGTTGGCTTTTATGAAGCAGCCATTATAAGTTTATAATGCAACTACTCTGTTGTTGGTCTCTTCTATACTATGATGTCTAATACAAATCTTAACAACAGGGCAGAGTGAAGGTAGGACACAAATACAGTGTAATCAACATAAACACAGTTTTAAAAGACATATTTTGATTATAAGAGCAAAGATGGGAAGGACAGCACAGTGCTGGGGCTGTTGCCCATGTATACTGGCAGTGGAGGATGCTGTGAAGACCTCTGTGCAAAGGCATCTTCTGGTTCAAGGAGCTCTTTGTTTTTGTTCTCTGAAGCAGTGCAGCAACAGTGTTTTTGTAATGTAATTAGCCATTATACCAAGCATCAATTGCCAGGCTGTCACTGACTGCCTCTTAGTCCATATTTCTTCAGACAACACTGCTAGATTTACGCAACAAAAGTCTCTCCAAACAATTACCTCCCAGAGAGCAGTAAGAAGGATAAGTGCCATCTCAGATTTTGCAACCAACAGTATATTTATGGAGGAGAGCGTACACTGATTGTTCCTATGATTTATAGATGTTATGAGAAAATAAGCATCTCAAATCTATCTAAGGTGTTTTAATAGAGACACAAGGAAAATGTTATCTTCTTTGGAGCCAGTCCAACAAAAATTTGATTCCACCTTTGACCCCAATGCGCTTGTAGAGGGTATGGGACTGGTAGGATTGCAGGCAGGTACCCTCAAGAGGCCATTCAAGAGAACACTATTATTTCTGAACTAAAAAGCAGTCAAAGTTCTGTGGTGACGCTGTCCACCGTAATTCACTGATGATGTTCAAAAGTAAACAGACGACAATCATAGTTAGACAAGTTCCACTCTGATGCACACCTGAGAGTGAGACGTTTAATCTCTTTGAAATATAAGTCAGCAAGGTTCCAGTGTCAATATGATCCTTTTGACATAATCCTCAGACTTCCATGTGGGACACTTAAAACATTACCGCATCTGTGAATATGTACCAAGGACAGATTGGTTGGATACAAATCTTCTGCTTGTGCCTATAGAGTTTTAAAACCCTTTTCATTTCTATGACCATGTTTCACTGTGGGGGTTGGTAGAGTTAATCCAGCAGTGCTCCTTTTCTCTCCAGGATCTTTGACCTCATAACAGTTGTGTGCAGACTTCATGAGGAAATAGCACACAACACCCTAACAAAATATGTATCACTGTTTCTTTTCTTCTGTTTGCTTGCTTGGTGTTATATGATACTATGTTCTCTGAATAATGGATTTTTAACTGGGAATTAAGTCACTTGTTCATTTATTCTCTTGTTTAATAGCTCAGGACAACTGATTGTTCTGAGTGTTTTATGCTGAAAATATTGAGGATTAAGGGACAAACCTTCAAAACTGCATTGGGATCTAATTATTCAGGCCGTGGTATCTCATTTAAGAGAGTTAAGCCCTTTTTAAATCAGTAAGATGTAGTCATCTAAATAATTCATTTGAATGCCTTTTCTTTTAATCTGAGGAAATTAAGGTGGTTTTGATTGGATTTGTTTGTTTGTTTATTTGTGGGGTGTTTGCTTTTTTATTTTTTTAATTTATTTTTTTTTACCAATTCATACACTACAGTGAATTATGCCCCAGTGATTTCTTACTTGATGGTAAGATGTTCATGATGTCGCTGACATGGTTTGGTGAGTAATGACATAGGCTGGAACTTTCACTGGGTCACCAACTATGCCTTTTTATTAGGGGTTTTGAATGCAATTTGAATGCTCTACAGCTAGAAGTGGAAAAAGTAGGATTTTCCACTCATGATTGATATACTCAGCATTCAAAGAAAGTTCTCTAATTCTTTTTGCCTAGGTTATCAATTTGAAGGCTGAAAGATACCAATATACTTGCTATTCAACATCTTTCATAACCAAGGGCAATAATTCTGTTCTCCAACTTTTGGAATGATTTTTACCTAATCTGTAAATGAGGACATAATTTTATTTTGACAGATTGTAAATTCACTGAAAAAAATATTTCTGGAAGGTTGGAGAAAGGAAATATCTTTTTGTTTGGTTCAGTGTAGAAAAAAAAATGAAAGGAGAGCAGGAAGATTTTGAAAAAAGCAGTTTGTTAAAACACTTCTCAAAATCAAATATTTCAAACCATTTAAATGTCAAAATATCTCTAGTTTGAAACTTAATCCTTTGATTCTTCCATTAAAAACAGTTTGGTTTGGTCTTGTTTAATAAATGGACCAAGACAGAGAGAGAAAAGGTAATACAAAGAAAGTTATTAGTCTCAAATGAAACAATACATCTCATTTTGTGTCAGTCCAAAAGAAATGTTTGTGTTTTTTGTAATAAAACCCCAAAGCCCTTTTTTTCTCCAGCTACAGTTGGGTTAATGACTTTCCTGCTTACCTATTCCAATGACTAAATGATTTTGCTGTTGTTAGGGTGCATCTTGGTCATAACCTGTTTAATTACATTGAGGAGACTATGGCTTTTATAGGGGAGACTTTTTAGCTGATTTATAGCATTTTCATTGCTGTAATCAACACTGTGGCTGTTGCAGTAGAGGCAATTTCTGGTAGTTAATAACTATAATTTTAGAGAAAATAATATATTGTGATAAAGGTGCTCAAAATTAATGCAGTGTTAATGCAGGCTAGAAATGAGGAATGTAGTTCTAACTTTAAGGCTAATTAATTGTTCTAGCAATTTGCCTAGGAGTTTGATGGATTCTTCTCTGTCGAATTTCATAATCAAAATTGACAGTCTTTTTGGAAGATGCCTGAATCCACAAAAACCAATAGGCTTCATTCAGAAGCTGTCTGAAATCGTATTGTTTTTGTATGTTCTAAATCATGCAGAAGACAAGAAGACACTTTTATGCTTTTCAGTGTTAGCTTAAAAGATGGTAACACGTATTGTCTCTTGGGCAATGGTGTAGTTCCCTGGGAGTCAATGGCAAATTTCCCCACAATGACAACAGAGCACACATTTCACCACTGACTCAACCTAAAGTGCTTCCTTAGCTTAGGTGGCTGTGTGGAATAAAACCTTGCTTTGAACCTTAATTGTATAGGTGGGGATGATAAAAATGTTTTGCTAAGAAATTGGACTTCCTTCCTGAGTGTTGTAGTAATGGCATCTAAATGCAATTCCAATTCAGTTATGAGGAAGAAGAGCATTGCAACACTCCTCAATCTCAGACTCCTTCAAGCCTTAGGCCAGGAACACTTCCAAGTTGTGCTTGTCAAGTACCTGTTGTACCGAGGGAGCTTACTATAATGCATTTAGAATTGCTACACAGAGGGTGAGTGGAGTGAGGAGCCATTCCAGACTCTCTTTGGCAAAAATGTTAGAGAGTTTCTTCAGATCCTTCCTTTAACCACAGCAGGGTTTTGGTGGCTGTGGAGGTGTTTTGATTCATATTAGGGTTTTGTGGGCTTCTTTTGTTTGTTTGTGGGTTTTTGTTAGTTTTTTGTTTGTTTGTGGGGTTTTTGTTGGTTTTTGTTTGTTTGTTTATTTAAATAATCTTATGCTACATAATGAAGTAGCATTTCAAAGTAAGACTAGTTTGTTTCTTCATAAATCAAAGGCAGAATTGTTTCAACAGAAAACCCAATTAAAACGTACTGCTACCATGGCTCAAGGGGCTCCTGAATGCGTGATAAATACCCTTTTGCCCTTTGACTTCTAGTTAATAGGTATTTAATCTATTACCCTATTTAAACCCAGCTTCAGGACTTCAGGAGTGCTCTATAATGATGATCACTCACATGTGTTGCCTGGCCTATAAAAGGATGAGAAACTCAACTTGTTTTGTGGTAGAGTCAATAAGAGGGCTGTAGTCTTGTAAACTGGTGAATGTGAGATTGTTGGTAGCAGCTCTTTCTGTTCTTTGGTGTGTATTAACTTCTCAAGCCTTAGCTTAAATTGAATGTTGCCAAGCAAAAGTAAAGTTACTTGTAAGAGCAAGCTTAGTCCCTGGGAATGCTGGAAGGAAGGAAGCTCATCTGCTGGTTGTGTAAATTGGCTATAAAGTACTGCTGCCTGAGTTTGTGCACTTGACAGTGGTCTCCCACAAGAGAATTTTCTTTCATTAAAAGTTGACCATTAGGTTCATATGATCAACTCTGTATAAATATTTCTTCAAAAATGCCAGAGGAGAGAACTGGGCCTTGCCAGCATCTTTGATGTTTACTGCTGCCTCCATCTGCTGCTGCTGTGATTTCCTCTCGGGAGATCCTGCTTGTTTTGACTTTTATTTGCCTTGTAAGTTAATTACAGTCATGCTGTGCTCTTATTGATGAGGAAAAAGTTGATATAGAAAGGTCAGCAAAGAGCTTGCTCTTTTTTACTTGTATCTGCTTAAGTAAAGTGGGGGCATTTTTCTGTTATAATTTTGCATGTTTCTCTGTGATCTTGGTCTTGGTAACCATGAGGTAAATTAGGAAACATCTTTACTGAATTCTCTTAATGCTAAGCCAAGTTGGAGTTTGCTATTAGTTTTTGTTTAATTGGACCAGGTATTTATGTATTCCTGGTGTCTTCTCTCCCCAGAACATGTTACCTGTTAGATTGTATGCTTACTTAACAAGCCTTAAGGATGTTTTGCAAGAGATACTGGGTCCCATGCTCTAAAGCTGTTTGGTAAAAAAGAATCTGAGGTGCTTGACATTGATGTCTGACTGTTTTGATTACTTCATTTATTAAGGGCACATCTTTGAGGGAAGGAGTTCTCATACCCACTGTTCTAGCATCTGAGAATATCCTGAACTGTGGGTGGCACTCAGGGATTCTCAAGAAGGCAGATGTATTCCTAACTATGTGTTTTGTACATCACAGTAGGCATTTCACTCACCAAGTAGCCATAGATAGTGTACTCAGTGACTTGGGATTACAAACTGGGAAAAGATGCAGCAATGAGGACTTACTTTTTAACATTTTGTGTACCTTAGCGCGTGTCCTTCAGAAATACGTTCCATCCTTTTGTAGGAAAATAATTTGGCATACAAATATACTCAGTGTCTGGTATATTTTGAGTGAGATGGAACTGGAAATGAGTAGAGACAGTGATAGAAATAGGACTCAGTGGTTTGATACCCATGGAGGCCTGAATTGATCCATCATTTGTGAAATTACCTGATTGCATACTGTAGTGATTTATCATTACATATCAGTAATGTAATAGCTGTACAGCTTTATAGAAATATATGAATGTTATTCTGAAGATATGAGAAACAATGTCCAAAACTGAAGTTTCAAATAGTTTTGAAATCCATGGAAATAACTCAAGATTTTTATGTTCCTAGTTCAGGCAATGACTTAAAGAGTAGAAAATGGCTGGTAGGTTTATCAAGGTCATCTGAGGTGATGATTATTATAAATGACATGATTTATGTCCAGCGTTACACAGGCTTAATAAATTCTGTTCCTGAAATCTGATTCTAGTTTGCTTAATGCCGACACTGAATCTTACAGTAAATTTTGGTAATCCACGCTTCCATTCAAACCTTTTGCTGCCTTCTAGTGAGACACAGCAGTCTTCAAAGTATTTGGAGTGTACTTGGTTCATTGACTTGCACAATTTATCCAATATTTATGTTTAAAAAACCCTTCTGCAAGACATGTTTTAGGGTCTGGTGGTCACATTTTTATATTCATAAGGGCATTCCTTTTCCTGGGTATGCAGACACCTTGCAAAAAAAGGAAACTGCCTACATTTTAGAACTTATTACACAAAAATTGCTCTCAAATGTTAGCAAAAGTATTTTCAGCTTGATGTTTTTAAGGAGAAATGTGTAAGGATACCCAACAAGTTGCCAATACAATGATGTCTTAATCCTAGAATCTTTGTAGCTAACTCTTAAAAACATAATTTTTTTTCGTGGCTGTTTCATCAAAGAGGAGTCCAAAAGTACTCACTTGTATCATATCCCTCTTTGGAGTGAATTGATATGGCTCTGCTTGAAGTTAGTAGAACTGTGATGAATCTCGTCTTCTGGGACCTGTGGTCATAAAGCCAGAAATTCTATGAAATTTGAATTGCACAGCAATAGCCTTCATCTTGCGGAGAGGCTTATGATTCAAGGTGACTGGACTTTGAGTCTTTTTTCAGAAAAACATGGCCAGCCAGGGATTGTCTTGGACTACTATAGGATTGTTGCATCTCACAGAACTAAAATACAGCTGAAAGTTAGAAAAGACTTGTAGTTAAACATGTTGTTCAGAACACGATGTTGATGTTGAGCAGTGTGTGCAGTATTAAGTATCTTGTCTGGAATGCCTGCCCAGGAAGCCTTTGCTAGGGAAAGCTTGAAATGATCCAGAGAATATGCTTTTAGTAAGAAACTTAAAATGGGTAGAATGTGACTATTTGGTCACTTATTTTACAAGCTGCTTATTTGGTCACTTGGTTCTTGTTCCAGCTGTGTACCCCAAGTAGCCTTAACCACATCAGAAGGTTTGTGGAAGTCACTTCATCCCAAACAAAACTGTTTTCTTCACTGTTGGAACACTCCAGGGACCTTGCAAGGAAGGACTAGTGATGGGCAATGCTGTTTGACTAATGTGGCTTGTCACAAGCAATGTCATCTCTGTGAAGGAGGAAGCCTTGATCACATTTTCTTCTTGCTGTGTCCTCTGGTGCAAGGCACTATATTTGGGAATTGCCTTTCCTATCTGCTGACTCATCCATGTCAAAAATAAAAGGACGTTAGGCTTTTTTTAGACCAAGGAAACTGTTATAATTTTTATAGAACTTGGCATCTCTTAGTAACAGAAGCAATTGTCTCTGCAGTTCCCAATACTTCTATAAGGTGAAATACTTACATAATGTCCCTTTCAACCCAGATCATTCTCAGGTAAATAAAATGGTCCAGGTCCTTTCCTGTGTGCTCTTGAGAGCAATTTGGCCTGGCTTTTGTCTGTAGGGCCACATGCACGTCTGTCCCCGTTTTCCCCCACTATTCATGCTGTGTGTGAGAAGCATGCTCTGTGGCTATGTCCTTACATTGTCTGGGTGACATGAGTCAAAACGGGGTCTGTGTGACAGCAAGCAGTGTCAGGAGAAGGTGTTCATATCTGTGTCCTTGCTGGATCACTGTTATAGACATAGCTGTGGGGAGATGGCCCATGCTCTGGAGCCATTTGTTCAATGACACACCCTTCTGCTGTTTCCATGTTCACATCCACATCTTCTGTCTGAATCAGAAGGAACTTGACTTCCTCTGAGCCTAGAGGAACTTATCCATCAGCTATGTCTGGAGAACATATCCCTTGTGGTCAGAGTGCAGTGGAAGGAGTCTTGGAGTGCTCCAACATTGTTTTGATGATGAAGTGTTGGCTATATGAAGCAGGAGGATAGTTTGTCTCTTGAGGCCTTTACATATTTGATTTCTTTACCAGTTATGCTGAGGGAGTGATCTTTGCCTCCTTAAGATGCTTGCAAATGGATCCTGATCTGACGTAGTAGACCTGAACACAGCTTAGTATGTTGTGTACACCTCAACTGTCTCACTTTTTAGAAACCCACGCTTTTGTATTTTCTTCTGTCTCTTGTACTTGTTAAATTCATTGCTAATTGAGAAATAAATTGCCTAATTACACCAAGATTCTGCCTGAGTCCTGAAAGTATTGAAGCTGTAAATTATCTGGTCCAGGCCACTGTGAAGCTGTAATTGCATTTTAAGAGCTTAGTAGTTTGCCTCAGAGATGTCTTTTGTTAGGCATTAGCACCTTCCTCAGGTGGTGAGGTCACAACAGGGCATTTCTCATTGCTTTCCTCTGTCTTCCCTGTCTGCTTAGGTTCTGCACACTTGAATTTTTGGTGTAGCCTGTTGCCCATTTACTGATCTTAAATAATATGCAAGAAATGTAGCCTTCTTTTGAAAATATTTGTACTGTGTTGTGTTAATGTTTTTCTCCCCTAGATGTGAGAGAATATCCAAGGAGAATATTCACCCTGTGGCTTAGTGTCCATCTTATGTTTTGTGTTGTTCAGTCATGACTATGGATCTCACCTGAGCTTATGTGAAAGTTCCCATTTCCAGTGGTTCAGGAGATATCTGTGGGAAAACCTGGGAGCTAAGTATTGTGATGTTTGTACGTCAAGAAGAGTGTGTAGCTGTGGTCACTTAGGACCTAGTTTCCAATCCATGAAGCCAATGCCAGTGAGCTTTGATAAGAACATGGTGGCTTGTCAAGAACAGGGGAACCGAGATGGGTAACCAGGGTTATGTCTGGCTTGAGTGCACCTGTATGACTGCAGTCACACCTTGGGATTGCAGTGGGGCATCTCCCATGGAATAACTCTGTTCTAAGCACTGCTTTTTTGAGGGTGGGCAGTTTTCAAAAGGCCAAATCAAGTGCCTTCAAACTGGAATATTTTCATAGTGGAGTGGGTGAAGAGTGAGTCAAAGCAGATATGGTACCATTAGCAGCTACCTCATAAAGATTATGAGGATGGGTGTCATCTCAGAGAACAGGTAAAGCACAAATTTGAGGACTGATTTTTTAAATGATTGAATAAAACTGGAGACGAAATGGAAATAGAGGACCTGGAAAAGAGCTAACACAGACAAAGCCATAACTAATCTGTATGGTGCTCTTTCACAGGGAAGATGCCATTCCAAAGTGTCTGCACTGTACAGTCATACCCAAGATAATATTCCTCTTGGCAATACTGGGGCACTGCTGGATTCTTATGATTACTCTGGAAACATCCAGAGTGTGTTGGAAGTTCAGAAGTAGTAAAACTAAAACCTAAATATGCCCTTCAAGGGAAGTGTGGAGGAATTGTGCTCTGTTTAAGGCAGTGATTGAAGTTGGGACATAGGATTTCAAGATTGCTTCAAAAATGGGGAAGGTCAGCTGCCTGCTAAGACTGCAGAGCAAGAGTTTGTCTTGAGTAATAAGGACTATTTTTTAACTGAATTCAGCTATACAGTTAAAGATAGCTGTTCTTAAAATTATTATTCCAAAGAAAATCTTTCAGATAGACCACCTCTGTCAGGTTTTATTCTATAATTAGTCCTGCCCTACTTTTTTTTATGACTAACTCACACAGGAGTTATTGGGAGGAAAACGTGCTTGAAAATCCCCTGAATTACATGCTGAGCTGCTGATCTGTGAAAGCTCATACATGATAATGGGATTTAAATGCTTAAAATACCCCTGAGAAATCTGAGTATGAGGCCTTCCAAGGATTTAGAACAATAACTGAAGAGCCCTGAATTTGAGCATAAAAATTGTTCCTTTGTTTTCTGAAAGTGGAATTAATCAAATGCTGAATATCTCAACAGGCTATTCTAGCCCCTTGAAATGGATCTGTCTCCTCAGACACTGTCCTTCCCATGGCACAGGTACCTAAAATGTCTGATTCAAGGTTTTCAGTGCCATGTACTAGAATAAACATGGAATGTATGAACAATGGAATGTATAAAAGTTAAGATTTGTTGAGTCTTATACCCCATAGGTGCCTTCTGAAAATATTTTCCTGTTGCTTCTCACAGTGGATTTTAGCAGAATGGTCAAGGACTCTCCAGTTCCTGCTCAGACTGGGCTAGTTTTGAAAATACTTGTTTGCTGTAAGATTATTATCCTGCTCTTTTGGTTAGACAGCTTTTAGAAACCTGTGTCCTGCAGTAAGAGACTTTCTCTGCTCACAGCAAAGATTTTCCTGAGTTGATATTCAAGCATGTTAGTATTTTAAGCTTGTGACTTTTGCGCCTTTTTTTTTATTCCTTATTCTCAGTAGGGGCTATTATGAACATCATCAATGCCCTCTTAATACCACAGACCCACTGCATTTCAGTACCTGCATACAACTTGCTCAGCCCTTCTATGTGAAACTTCCCAACCCTCTCAGCTGCTCTGCATCAGAAGATTAATTATTTCCAACACAGAGTGAACAGCTTTGTGATACAGGAATGAGACCTACAGATCAGCTGCCTTTTGATTTTTGAGCTGAGGAACCTCTAGTGTAAGAAATTAAGTTGCACACAGTTTTACTGTGATGCTTTTAGTGCTCATGGGACCTGGAGAGGGATGGATGATGTTCTGCCACCTCTTGCACACAGACCCTCTGTGGAATAGGGAGTTGTACCTCCCTTTGTTCCTTTTCTGTGAGACACTTGAAACAATGTAAGTGAAATATAGAAGCAGGCCTTGGATAAACCCATTGACAGAAAGCTATATGGATATGAGGATATGTGGTACCAGACCCCTCAAAAGCCATGCTTCCTTTCCTGCTTAATAAGCCTTAAGCAACTGGCTTTCTCCCTTCTCAGGTTATAGAGGAAAGATGTGAATTTTACTAAATGCAAGTGGATACAGAACTATGGACTTTTGAAAATTTAAGCGCTGGAATCTGGCAGTGCATGACCTTGATCAGTGTGAATACAATTTTGAGAGAAGCTTTAAAAGTGAAATGAGAATGCAGTTTTCCTCAGCAAAGGAAATGTAAGGCTTTTGTGGGCATGCAGGTGTTTACAGCTAGCATGCCTTTGGGATAAAAGATGCCAAAAATGAAGTGATGGATGTTGCAGTGAAGGTAGCCACAGCTTAGTCTTGAACTGCTTGAGGCTGGGTTTAATATTTCTCATATAACAATATTCTGACTTTCTGTAGCATAAACCATGCTGTCTCCATCTCAGTAGTTTGCAGCACAGCTCAACTGCACAGTAAGGAGTGTGCACATCCTCTATCAAAGTCATTTGGCTGCTAGCCTCTCTGTTCTTGGTGATTAATCCGTTTTATGTGTACCAGAGCCAGCCTCAATCCTTGACACTTTCTATCGAAGAGGCTTTTAATGGAAAAGGTGTTAACAGAAAAGGGCAGAAAAAGGAAAGGTGTTAACTTGTGATTTTGTGTTTTGAAAGTCAAAGGGACACATGCTCCTGCTGTATTTGCAGGAAAAACAATTAAGAAAGTAACCAAAATCAATTATCCACATGATAGCTGCTCCTTAAGTTCAAGGTTAAGTGGACCACTTTCTAAATTTAAAACAAATGCATGCAGTCTAAACCTGGAGAAAGGGTAAGTTGCAGGCTGCACAATATATCAAGAACTTGTAATTTACTTGGTTTACATGAAGTAATGCTTAAAATCCAACTCCAGATGGTTAAAAGTGCTACTGAGTTTGTGTTTGCTTTTATATAGATGTGCACATTATATATAAATATATATTAAGTATTTTAGGAGTTATACTGAATTCCCAAGTGCTTTTGAGAAAGAATATGCAGAAGGAATTTTCCTTAAGTACTGCATTGTATTCTAAGGATGTTGGTTTTACAGAAACCAGAGAGAACAGTGCAGCTTCTATATTGTTTGAGATATTTAATTCACTAGAATAGTTTTCAGTTTCATTGCTAGCTTTGAAAAATGTAATCATAAGGCCTTCTCCTTCAAGCCCTGTAGTGCCACTCTGTTTCCCTTTATTGCTGCTTTCTGTTCTTGGGATTTGTAGAGTACAAAATTAATTTTTGTCATGATATTCTGGTTCTGTTACTTAGTGAAAATCTCTCTTGTCTTGACTGCTAGGTTTTGTTCTGTAAAATCATAAGAGGCTAGATTCTTGGAAAAGAATGAAATTGATATTTTAATTATATCCTTTAAAATGTACTTGGATATTACGCCTGAAAAACTTCTAAAGAGATTTCATGCTCTTTGAGTTTTTATGCACTTCAAGCAAAATGCTGCAGTAACATGAAGCTGTGTAAAAAGGTTCAGCTCCATTACCCAGACAGTAATTAGTGAAGTGCTAGATACTACAGACATACCACTTCTTGCAGTTCCCTTGACACTATAGATTGTTCCTAAGATGGCAGTGTCTATTTCACTGAGGATTTACAGGAAACCAGTGTGGTTTATGTGAAGCTTGTAAGTTGAGGCAGTGGTGTGGTTAGGACCCCTGTTCTCTGCCTCTGCTTGCTTTCCTCTCACAGATGTAGCAGCAGTGAATGAAGTAGAAGTTATATTTAGTTCTCCTTGGTGAGTCACAGGCTGTTAAGAATGACTTGAAGGAAAATAGCTGAGAATATTGAATTGCTGACCAAGCACAAATTGGTAATAGTCCTGTGACTTTACAGGACTATAAAGAATGACTGTCACAGGACTAACAATAATACAAGTGAAACCACTTCTCTGCTACTGACACCCTCTCTGTCATTTCACTTTCAGGATAAATTCTGCTTGTGTATTGGCTTGGAAGGGAGCAGAGCACCTTTCTGTGGTGCTGTGTTGGACCTTTTTACCAGTCAGAAGTTACATGTTCTGCAAAACACGCAGTGAGATAGCAAGTTTTTCTTTTTTGAAGTGTGACATGGTGCTGTGGATTGGATAAATGGCTGTACCTCACATTTTATGATGGAAAATCTCCTAATTTCCAGTGAGCAATGACTTGATCCTTCTCACAAGGAGAGGCTGGTAGGGAATGTGAAGCTCAAGGGGAGCCTGTCTGTAGTGACCGTGAAATAGTGGAGTTTGAGATCCTTAGGGCAGCAAAGAGGGGGCACACAGGAAGCTCACTGCCCTGGAGTTCAAAAGAACAGACTTTGGCCTCCTGAGAGATCTGTTTGGTAGAGTACCACGAGATAAAGCCTTGGAGGGAAGAGAGGAACAAGAAACTTGTTAGTATTCAAGGATCACCTCATCCAAGCTTGGAAGTGATGCATCCCAATGAAGAGGAAGTCAGACAAAAATGCCAGGAGACCTGCAGATATGATCAAGGAGCTCGAGGAAAAACACAGACATAAGGGCAGCCTACAGTGAATAGAAGCAAGGGCAAAGTAGCTTGGGAGGAATCCAAAGAAATTGTCCAAGCAGTCATGGATCAGGTTAAGAAAGCTAAAGCCCCAGGAGAATTGAATCTGGCTAGGGATGTCAAGGATAACAAGAAAAACTTCTATAGATATCTCCAAGATAAAAGGAAGACTAGGGAAAATGTGAGTCCTCTCTGGAAGGAAAGGGAAGACCTAGTTACTCTGGGCATGGAGAAGGCTGAGGCACTCAATGACTTTTGTGCCTGGATCTTCACCAGCAAGAGCTCCAGCCACACCATCCAAGTCACAAAAGGCAAAGGCAGGAACTGGGAGAATATCAGGCTGGAGAACAACTAAGGAACCTGAAGGTGCCTAAGTCCATAGCACTTGATGAGATGGGTCTGTGGGTCCTAGGGGCAGGTGAAGCAGCTAAGGCATTATCAATTGTATATGAAAAGTCATGGCAGTCTGGTCAAGTTCTCACTGACTGGAAAAGGAGAAACAACCTCTATTTTTAAAAAGGGAAAAAAGGAAGACCCAGGGAACTACCCAGGGCCAGTAAGTCTCACCTTGGTGCCTGGCAAGGCCAAGAATCAGAGCTTCCTGGAAACTCTAAGACACCTGGAAAACATGAAGGTGATTGGTGTCATGAATGGCTTAGGTTTGAGATGGCTTAGAAAATCATCGGCAAGGGTATGAGCAAAAGTCAGATTTAATATTAAGTGACACACAATGACAAGTTTGTGGGCAAGATTCATTCTAGTACTGCAGGACGGCTAAGGCACAACAAGGGAAAGGAAGCAACAACGAAAAAAACCAATCAAAATCCAGGCAAAAAAGTAGAAAATAACTGAGAAGTACCTAGGAGTGTGTGTGTGACTGATACCAAGGACAAAAGGACAGTCAGGGCAAGGATTAAAAGGAACATGGCCCAAAAGTTTAACAGCACTCAAGCTTAACAGTATTTTAACCTAAACTATACCTTAAGCCTAATAATTTAGGATAGGGAAAACACTTAACTTATAACTTAATTTATAACTTAACTGTAGCAAACTAAGAGAGGAATAGCAGTTACCAGCATTTAGCCTAACTTGTGACTTCTAAGTTATACTTAGCAACTTGTCAGAAGGACGCTTATCTTATAACTTATGTCTAACAACTTAACAAAAGAACAACACTTAGCAGCATTTAAGTAAGCTTACAACTATAACTTAATCTTACTTATAGGCCTGGATAGAGATGAGGTACTTAATGCAGCAGCTTGGAACAAAACAAGCAGAAACCACTGCTTCTTGTAGCAGGATCCATCTTTGTTGTACGCACTTCAGCATTTATATGTTTCCACTATGGGAAAGTTTAGGGAAAGTTTTTGGAATGTGCAGAAGGAAAGACAAAACAACCACACCACCAAGTACCCAGAGCAGATGTTTCTGCCCTATTATTCACTCAAACCTGCTGCCTCCCAGCGTTCTGGGTGGTATAGGAAAACATTCACGCATGGTGCTTATGGGTGTAGTCAATCCTTTGGTATGCACCTTTCCCAAGAGAACAGAGAGCCTTTATCAAAGCTGAGACAGGCTGCTGCTTCTACATAGAGCTCTCCTGAATATCTGCTGCATCTGTCACAGAGCTCTCGGGATATCTGCAGCAGGCTGCTGCTTCTACATGTAAACATCTGAGAAAGCAGTATTTCTCTCAGATTTGCAATAGCATATACACAGGAGCATGCATGCAGACAGAAACACTCAGTGCAAGCAAGGTATCTGTGAAAAATTCTTCTGAGGTCAGTGAAATACTCACCAGATATTTTCACATCTCCCAACAGGTAAAGGATCAGCCTCGAGAAGTGAGGTATTAGCCCAGGATATGTTGTCTTTCAGCAATCCTCCAGGTAACCTGAGGGTTTGCTGGCTCTGACAGGGGTCCCACTCAGAGGGAGTTTGCTGGTCACAGCTTGCTGCAGTCCAGGAGAGCTCAAAGGGTCTCATTTTGGACCACTTTTTATAGGATCACAAGAGAGTGTGCCTTAGTCATAATGACGTTTTGTCCTGGCCACAGTTTGGGTTGGCACCTTCTTTGAAGGTATGAGAACAGGAATATTATGCCATACAGTCAAAAGGAATATTTTCCGAGGCTGGTCATAAGGAAAACAGCAGCTTATTAGCAATTCCTGGGAGCAGACAGCATTTCTGATAAGCTTGGAAAAAGCTGAGCCCCGGTGCTTCTTCAAAGGCCAAGGGCTAACAAACATTTCTTAGATCACAGTGCAGCCTCAAAAGGAGCAGGAGGGAGTGTACCACTGCAATTGGTGACAGCCAACACAGTTTCACTAAGGACAAGTTTGGTGGCTTTCATTGATAAGATGACAGCATTAGTGTATAAGGTAATAAAAACTGACATCAGCTACCTGGGCTGGTACAAAGATTTGGCACTGAACCTCATGGCATCCTTGTCTGTAAACTGGGGGAGAATGGTTTTGATGGTGTCATGGTTTGACAGTGGTCAAATGCCAGGCATCCACAACAGCTGCTCTCCTTCTTCTGCTACAGCTGGGCAGAAGAAAGAAAAGAAAAAAAAAAATAATGAAGGGTCCATAAGTTGAGATAAGGACTGGGAGAAAACTCTCCAAGGACAAAACAGGCTCATCTCAGAAGTACAAAGTGAGTTTATTACTAGTAAAATCAGAGGAGGATAATGAGAAGTAAAATAAGCCCTTAAAAAACACCTTTTCTTCTCCCCAACCCCTCCCCCTTTCTCACAAACAGCACAGGGAGACAGGGCATGGGGTTTTTGTCAGTTCATCACTGGGATTTTCTTCTACTGCTCAGGGAGAGGAGTCCTGTGAAGCTGTGGGGTCCCTCTCATGGGAGACAGTTCTCCGTGAACTTCTCCAGTGTGGGTTCACTCTCACCAGCAGTTGTCCTCCCAAAGCTGCTGCAATATGAATTCCTTCACTGGGCAGACAGTCCTCCCAGAACTGCTGTGTCACAGGGCACTGTTCCACAGAGTGCAGTCCTCCAAGGACAGGCTGCTCCAGTCTGGAAGCAGGGACCCCCTCTCTTCACCAAGTCTCCCACTGGATCGCAGACTCCACCAGGCATCCACCTGCTCCAGCCATGAGCACCTCCCCCACAAGCTGTGGGTGGATCTCTGCATCCCCCGTGGATCCCCAGGGGCTGTGGGTGGATCTCTGCATCGCCCGTGCATCCCCAGGGGCAGCAGAGGGGATGCTGCAGATGCTTCACCATGGTCTCACCAGGCCCTGCAGAGGAATATCAGCTCTGGCACCTGCAGCACCTCCTCCCCCTCCTTCTCCACTGACCTTGGTGTCTCCATGTTATTTCCCTCACATGGTCTCACCTCCTCCTCTTCTCTGGCTAGAAAAAACTGTGCCCCACTTTGGTTTTATTTTCTTCTTAAATATGTTATTATGGAGGTGTTACCAGCCTCTCTCATTGGCCCAGGCTTGGCTGTGAGGGATTGACTCTGCTGGACATGGTGGAAGCTTCCAGCAGCTTCTCACAAAAGCCATCTCTGTGTCCCACCTGCTACCAAAAACCAGGCTGTGGAAAACCAATGCAGATGGATGGACCACGCAGTGTATAAGGAATTGGCTGGATGGCTGTGCTCAAAAGGTTGTGGTAAATGGCTCCAGTGTGGTGCCCAGTGGCATTCCTCAGGAGTTTGTGTGGAGACCAGTGCTGTGTAATGTCTTTGTCGGCAGTATGGACAGTAGGAATGGAGACACCCAGCAGTGAGTTTGATGACACCAAGCTGTGTGGTGCAGCTGACATGCTGGAGGGAAGGGATGCTGTCCAGAGGGACCTTCACAGGCCTCAGAGGTGGGCCCATGCAAACCTCATGAAGTTCCAATGAGACCAAATGCAAGGTTGTCCACTTGGGTTGGGGCAATCCCATGCACAAATCCAGGCTGGGCAAAGAATGGATTGGGAGAACAGCCTTGAGGAAAAGGACTTGGGTGTGCTGGGGGATAAGAAGCTCAACATGAGGCAGCAATGTGCACTCACATGCCAGAAAACCAGCTGGAACCCCCAATACTCCATTCTTATGGATTCTACCTGGGGTTCTGCATTCAGCACTCAGATCCCCAGCATAAGCATATGGTCCTGTGGAGCAAGTCCAGAGGAGGGCCATGAAAATGATTAAAGGGCTGAAGCACCTTTCCCATGAAGACCAAGCTGAGGGATTTGAGGTTACTCAGCTGTGAGGAGACCTTATTGCAGCCTTCCAGTACCCCATAGGGACCTACAAGAGGGCTGGAGTGCAACTTTTTACAAGGATATGTTGTGATAGGATATGGAAGGAGGGAATGGCTTCAAAATGAAAGAGGAGGGATTTAGATTAGATTTTGGGAAAAAATTCTTTGCTATGGACCAAGTTGCCCTTATGGATGCCCCATCTCTAGAACTGTTCAAAGCCAGGCTGGATAGGGCGTTGAGCAACCTGGTCTAGTGAAAGGTATCCCTGCCCATGGCAGGGAGGTTGGAACTAGGTGAATGTTAAGGTCCTTTGGTCCTTTCCAGCCAAAACCATTCTATGATATGAGTAATTACAGATTAGACTGATGGGAAAATGTTGTCTTAGTTATGTGTGTGAGCTTCATGCTGCTATGGTGTACCAGTTTAAATTCATACCTTGGATTATGCAAAACACATTTATCTTGCACATTTTGGGGAGCTGAAAATAAAGCCTCCCAATTATCAGTGATACTGTCAACTACGATTATCATCTTGTTCTGGTGAGCAGTCTTGAATACAGTAATGTTAAAACACAGCCATTAGCAAGTCTCTGTGATAAAAGCTTTTGTACAAGGCTTGATGCATCCCCAGGCCTATAACCTGTAAATTGGCAGGGGTTTAGAAAGAGAAATATTTTTACAGGTGACCAAGCATTCCAGGTAATGGTAGAAAGCATTCAGATGAAAATAAGTAATGTAAAGGCAAAAGCTGTTCAGTGTTGGCTGAGGTTAAGTTAGCGATGTGAACCTCTGTGTTCTGGGGCAAAAGCGATCTTAAACTGATTGAAGGAAAGGAGAAACTGTGTAGTGGAGCATCATGTAGCAGCCAGGCATGGACTTTATTGAGCATTTCTCTAAAGTGTATATAGATCTGGACTTGATTCTCATGCAGGTCAAGGCAGGCTATTTCTCTGCTGCATGCTGAGTGTTTCTCTGTTCCTGTGTGGAGCCTCCTAACAGCATGCATATCTCTGTTTTATTGCATTCAATGTTTTCTAGTCTAATTATAGTTTCATTGCTTCCCAAATAAGTCTGGCTCTGCTACTCATTCTGATTCACCACCGTAAACTTGATTATTTGATGTTCTCAGTAAACAGACACTCTGGGAGACAATTGGTGATTGTCTTAAAAGAAATCACTGCAGGATTTCAAGCTATCAACATTATTTGTATGGGATATGATTGTGTTATCCTTCATCCCAATTTCATACCCAAAGTTACTTAAAAAATACAATCAATCCCCCTATATCCAAAATTCATATTTGAAACTCCTGCAAGTTTTCAATATCCAGCATGCATCTTTAAAATTTTCTGGAGTAAAACAGTTTGTGTATTCTTCATCACGACTCTTGGTGGTACATATTTATCACAATAGCATCTTTGAGACCCATGAGACCCACATATTGTTTGATGGCTAATGTAAAGGTAAGCATTTTGTTTAATTTATAGTCCTAGAATCTTTGAGCATGCCATTAAGGTTCATCCATATGCTTATAAATGTAAAAAGGCAAGACAGGCAGTTTGCCATGTTTACAAATTACTCTGGCTGCCACATTGTGCCAAGGATCTGCAAAAGAGTTAAAGAGGCACTGTTGTGCTCTGTGGAACATCTTATATTTGTGATAAATGCTGGCAGGTTTCCATGGTTAGGGAGTTGTTCATGGCCACTGTCTAGCCTGGAGCTAATTCTATGGATGTTACCATGGGCACTGATGGAAGAAAATTCATATTGAATGAAAGAGACTCATGGAAAGAAGGCAGGAGGCAGAAAAGGAGCGACAGTTATAATTGTGTTAGAGGTCAGGAAGGTCTTGTAATTGTGGAAGAGCTGTGAAGCTGTATTGGCATCATACAGTACAGAAATTTTCAATGTATGTATGCGATGGCTGTGGAAAATGTGAGGAAATAATGCTTCCAGCCCAAAAGCAAGACTTTGACTGTTGCTCTAATCACCTAGGAGCTGTGATTCTTCAGCTCACAATACTCGAGTAAAAAAAAAAAAAAAAAACACCAAAACATTTTGTTCTCGATAGGCAATACAAAGCATGTCCCTAATTCTCTCCTTTAGAAATATGCTGCCCATATATATAATCACATTTAAGTGAAGCATGGAACATGTCATCTTGGAAGCATTACAACACCCCGGCTGCTTCATTGATGTGAGCAGCTGTCTTAGCTGAGATATGGACAGCACTTCTGAGAAATAAGATTAAAAAAAACAAACCCAAAACACTCCCTCCCCCTGCAGCCCTCTCGTCTAAACCAACCAAAAAAATACCCCAAAAAATCCAACCACACACACACAAATCCATATGCTTGCATATTCTTTTCATCTTGATGCTTCTGTGTGGTTTTGATTTCCCAATATAATTTAAATCACACAGAGGTTCTGCTAGTATTTGGGGTATAAAGCATCAAATCCTTGTGGCATTGGACCTTGGTAATTCCCTTGGGCACTAGTGATCCTCCTGGGATTGGGTGTTATTGAGAGAATTAAGGACACTGAATACGATTTCTGATGTGCTCAGTTTCAAGGGTAAAAATTCACATCAGCAAGTTTTAGTTCCACACTGCCCCTGTCTTTCATAGCCAGCATCTCTTGTGCCTTCAGCTTTTCCACTGCTTTCATCCTGGTTTCCTGACTCCAAATCAGTTCACTCTATTTTGAGGTGTCAGGAATGAGAACTGCTGTTAATTCTTCCTTCTCGAGCACCTGTGAGTTGAGTTGCTGTGAAGAACATGAAAGATCCAGTGAAGAATGCTGGAAGCACCTGCTGGTGTGGGTGGTGTACATGAGGAAAAGCTGGGATGAGAACCAGAGACTATATGTTGGAAGGAGTTTGAAAATTGTGTTGTGTGGGGGAGAGGTGGCAGATGGCCACCCTTCACCCTCATGCATTTTCACTCTTCAGCCGCCTTCCTTTTGTTCACAATGAAGAAACCTGTGTGGTGTCCTGACTCCTACTTTCCTTCTGAGCACCTTATGAACCTCTTTGTGTGAACCAAGTGGACCTTGTTTGTTGTGAGGGCTTGGGCACTTGGCTCTGTCTCCTGCCTTTTCATGAGTGGCAGTCAACCTACTGATGAAAGACTGTGGGGGAAAAAAAAAATTAAATGATTTGCAATGATCTGAAAGGTAGCATTCTGGGACTCAAAGTTGTAGTTTTCCAAGGTCTTTCTGGATATAAAAAAATTATTCCCCCAGCTTTTCAGCACATCTTCCCTACAAAAGGAATCATGTCTACTTTAATAAATATTATTTGAATTTGAAAGGTTAAGGTTTTAATATGAAATCTCAAGAATTTTTGCACTCTTTTGTGTAGCATCATTTTGTTTATTTCTTTTCTCTCTTGATAAAAATTATTTTTGACATGCTGCCCCATTTATTAAAGTTTCCAATAGTAGGAGCTAGTCAGTATGGACAAGTGCAATGTTTTCCTGATGAAATCAAGTCATGGCTTTTTTTCTAATTTATTTTGAGAAAAAGAAAGGGCAGAAAAGATTCTTCTTCTGTTTGGAAACTTTATAGTGGCATCGTAATGGGCGAAAGAAAATAAAAATAATATTTGTGTTTACTTTTCTTGTCTGAATTTTTTCAAGAAATAGTATGATTTAGGGCTCTTTTCTGTTCAATAACTATCATTCTGTCTGCACATTGGGGGAACAAATGCATTTTCTGATACATTTTGGTCGAAGGGAAATTGGAGAAAGTAAACATTTTGCCTTGAGATGTATGAAGTGCCACTGTAGCAAGTTTCAGAGCTGTAAGATGGGGTAGTTATTCTCAAGATTGTTTTCAGGAGAACTACAGACTTCTCATGTGAAATGTTTTTCTTTGGCTTGTGGATTTTACTTCACTTTTTTTGTTGTTTTTTTGTTTTATTGCCTCTTGCTTTTCCTGTCATATATACTTATTGTCCCTAGTATAAAAATGAGTCTTGAGACCAAGCTGTGGTCCTCAAGTCACAAAAATTTGTGGAAGGAGAAGAGAGCCTAGATGTGTGTCTGAATGCCTGTGCAAGAAGTGAGAAAGTGACGTTCTTATGACTTCTTTTCAGACCAAGACATTTGTACCTGCAGATCAGTAAGAGCTGGGGCACTAAATATATCCCTCCATGTTGGAAAACCAGTCAGTGAAGGTTCAGTGCTCTGCATAGGCAAATAAACCAGTTACTGGTTGATCTGTGATGTAGGGAGCAATTCCAACCTCTTGGGTCCTAGGCCATGGAACATTGAGAACCCTCTGTGATGCTTCTGTTCTGCCCCATCACTTTTAGCACTTCATCCCATCTCCACATTAAGGTTGGAGATTAGTCCTGGGGATTTGCAGCTTACAGTGGGAAAGTATTACTGTAAACATGTAATATGCTCTGAATTTTATGTTTTCAAAAGAGGTAGGTGCTGGGGTGGGGACTGCCCTGTCCTTCTTTCAGCTCCTATGAGGGAGTGTCCCCCTCTGCTTCGGTGAGGCTCTGCAACTCACAATGGATGGAAGAACTGCTAGGAAGACTTCGGGGGTGGGAAAAATTTTGTTTTAAGCAAATTACTTTATGTGCAGCTCATATAAACATCTTTTAGTAAGTAATAAAGGCCTCTGACAAGAAGGAAGCAGAAGAACCTTCTTAAAGGATATAGTTTTAAGCTAATTTATCTGCCAGTTGGTTTCATCATTGACAAGGAGATGTGCCATGCCCCTGGTGTCCCTTTCCCCTTAGGCAGGTCCACATAATTTCTGCAATGGGTTGTGGCTACTTCCTTGTCAGGTGGAGGACTAATGGGATCCTATGTTGGAGCCTAGATGTTGGCTCCAATGTCCCTCAAACAACTGTTCTGAGACTGTAGTGACTTTCTAATTCATGATTTCCCCGTCCAGGCAAGATTCATTATTCACCTATCCATGATTTCTCTGTTTTGAAAACTACACTCTGAAAACTTTACACAGACCATGGATGCCTTGAATTTTTTTTTTTCCAATTTATTCACCTATTTAAGTGGGGCTTAAACATTAATAAGATTTAGGACTCACTGACCCAAAGAAATTCCCAGACCTCTGTTGCTGAAAATGTTAAATCTCTTATGTTGTTTTTCTTTCTTTTTTTGTGTGCTGAAATATGACTTAATATTTCCATTGTTTTTGGTTAATAAAAAAAAATTCTTGGTATTTTAATCATGGTAGGGATTAACAAGATATCTTTATCCTAAATTATTATTTTTTCCATTTGGATTTATAATGACCATAATTGTTTTAATGAGTCATGTGTGTGGTCTGCTTCTGGGTCTGAGATTTCATTGTGTTCAACATCAGAGTGAATGATTACAGCATACAAAAGATGCTGTATGTGCCTCTGGAAGTGGTGGTAAACACTTGGAAAATGTGTAGAGATGTTCTCTTAGTATTGGAAATACAAGTAAACATGTTTTCTTTTCTCTCCTTGATTCTGTAAGAGTAGAGCCATATGTTATCCATTTTCTTCCTCCTACAAATTAATTAGAATATGATAGTATTTCATGACTAATGGTGCAAGCACCCTCATTTAGGTTCTTATGTGGAAAGGTTTCTATCACTGTACAGGTTTTTTCATGGCAGCAATAACTGTTGCTTCAGTGTGATCAATAGAAGAAGCTGCATTAAGATCACCAAGTAATGCACAGTGCTAAACAGATCTAACTGAGCATTACAGGTTTTGTACACACAAACTCATTTACCTGGTGGTGCACTTCTATTGTTACTGGAATGAGCTGTGGCGTTGGATTTTGTTGTTTGGTTGGTTTTGTGTGGGTTTGGTTTTTTTTCTTGTTTTGTTTGTTTGTTTGAAATAAGGAATTTTAATGTGTTTGTCTCTTTTACTTTCTGTCCAGGATCTACTAAATATAGTAGATCTGCTCTGATGGGAAGCCCTGATATGCAGACAGTCTTAAGACCTATGGATTCAGGATGCAGGTTAAAAGGATTGCAGAATATTCCTTTCGCTTACTCCCTGCATTTTTTGATGTCTTGAGCTTCTTGGGAAGAGAGGCTTTTGTCTTACTTTCATAAATAGAGATCAGCTGCAGTGGCCCTAGAGCTGGCAGCATGGGGATATTCTCAGTTGTGGTAGACTAATATTGTTTGGTTTGCAAAGGCCACACTGCAGAAACTGCTGCATGTTGCCCTTATGGAAGGTAGTGACACATAGTGCATTTTCAGGGGACGTGGGGTGTATTTTGTTGGGTGCTGTTTTGTTTTTGTTTTTTTTCCCAAGACACTACCCAGTAGTTTGGCCTGAGACAATAGCCTTGGGAAAATGACTTTGTTTTCCCTTTAGAGTAGCAAAATTTTCTTTTTAAATGTTTCTGTGAAATATTTTGTTTATGCTTTTATGGTTGTACCTGTGGAACAGTGCACTGTTGCTCTTTGTGCTGTGGGCCAGCATGGGTGCTAACAGCTTCTAGTTCCAAAGTACACTGTCCCATGGAAATGGCCTCAAGTTGCACTACATTGTACACCTCTGAATCATGGCAGGTCCAAGACAGTTGGTTAGTACTTTAGCATCACTTCCTGCAAGGTCAAGATTGCTTGATTCCTTACTCATAGGCATGCTCAAAGGGGGTAGAAAGCCTCCGTGGCTTAGCAATGAGATCATGGCAAAGAAAGTTTACAAAATGTGGAAAAAGAGGCAAACCACTTAGGAGAAATACAAGGATGTTGTCAGAGTATGAATGGATGTGACAAGGACAACAAGAGGAGCTCCTTTAAGTACCTTGGTAGCAAAATGAAGACTAAGTAAGCTGAGAACCTCCTGCTGAATGAGGTAAGTGCCCTGGCAACAAAGGAGATAGGGAAGACAGTTACTGAATGCCTTCTTTGCCTCAGTCTTTACTGCTAAGGCCAGTCCTTGTGAATCCCAGACCCTGGAGGGAAGGGAGAAAGTCTAGAAAAAGGAAGACATTCCCTTAGTTGAGGAGAATCAGGTTAGAGGTCATTTAGACAGACCTGACAACCACAAATGTATGGGCCCAAGTGGGAAACACCCACAAATCCATAGGCCCCAGTGGTATACACCCATGAGCACTGGGGGAACAGCAGTTGTTGCTAAGCCACTCTTTGAAAGGTTATGGAGAACTGAAGAGGTGTCTGAGGACTGGAGAAAAGCTAGTGTCACTCCAGTCTTCAAAAAGCAAGGAGGACTCAGGAAACTTCAGGTCAGTCAGCCTCACCTTCATTATGGCCAGGAAAGGTGATGGAGGAACTAATTATGAGTGTCATCTCTAAGCACGTAGAGGAAAAGGTTATCAAAAGTGGTCAGCATGGTTTCACCAGGGCAGGTCATGCTTGACTGCTCTGATATGACTGGCTGGGTAGATGGGGAAGAGCAGTGGGTGTTGTCCACCTTGATTACAGCAAGGCTTTCCACACTGTCTACTGTGACATCCTCAAAGGTAAGTTCAGGAAGTGTGGGATGGGTTAGTGGAAAGTGAGGTGGATTGAGAACTGGCTGAAGGGCAGAGTTCAGAGGGTTGTGAGCAGATGTGCTGATGGTGCAAAACAGGGAGGAATGTCTGACACACCAGAGTGCTGTGCTCTCACTCAGTGGGACCTGGACAGGCTGGAGGGGTGGTTGGAGAGAAACCAAATGAAGTTCAACAAAGGAAAGTGCAGGGTCCTGCATCCAAGGGAGGAACAGCCCCAAATGACAGGGTGGGGACTGACCTGTTGGAAAATAGCTCTGTGGAGAAGGACCTGGGGGTCCCAGTGGAGTACAAGCTGTCCATAAGCCAGCAGTGCCCTGGTGGCCAAGAAGGCCAATAGGATCCTTGGGTACCTTAGGAAAAGCATTGCCAGAAGGATAGGGGAGCTGATCCTGATCCTCTACTTCGCCCTAGAGAGGCCACATCTGAGTTCTGTGTCCAGTTCTGGGTTTCCCAGTTCAGGGAAGAGAAGAAACTACTGGAGCAGGTCCAGCAGAAGGCTGTAAAGATGGATGGGGGACTGGAGCATCTCTCTTACAGGGAAAGGCTGAAGGAGCTGGGCCAGTTTACCTGGAGATGAGATGACTAGAAGCAGATCTTATCAGTGCTTATAAATATCCTAAGGGTGAGTTTCAGGAAGGGGGGATCAGGCTCTTTTCAGTGCTGCCCAGTGAGAGGACAAGGGGTAATGGGCACAAACTGGAACCCATTTTCCTATGAGAGTGACAGAGTCTGGAACAGGCTGCTCAGAGAGGTGGTAGTCTCCTTCTCTGGAGATATTAAAAACTCACCTGGATATGAAGCTGCTTTAGCAGGGGGGTTGGACTAGATGATCTCCAAAGGTCCCTTCCAACCTCAAACATTCCGTGTTTCCATGATCACACTTGGTTAGCCGCCATGGTCTTTCAGCTGGCCCTGTTTTTACAGTGTATCTGGCAATACCCCAGCTTGCCTCATCCAATGTAGGATGATATCTTTTGATATTTGTCTTTCAAAAAACATAGTAATCTCTTCAGATACTGTTCCCTGCTCCCCCCCCCCATTCTCTTGGCTTGTGTTTCTCCCTGTTTGTGGCTTTTTCAGATGTCTCTTTTATATCTCTTATTTAGCAGTTCTTTTCAGCTACCTTCTTAACATACTTAAAAGGGAGTAAACCCATCTATATAACGAAAGAAAAGTTACATTTCATGCTCCTGACAGGGGTACTTGCTTTTTCCTCCACCCTACCTCACCTGGCACCCTCAGTCACCACTGTGTGACACTGCTTCCTAGAACAAACCCTGTCTGCGTTTCCTGAAAGCTCTGATTAGTAAAAGAATGATCTGTGGAGAAGTGTGCAAAGTGCTCCTGTGAGAGAATCCTTTTGTGCTGTGTTTCTAGTGGTGCTGCCGCAGAGCTTCCTTATGGAGAGTGAGAAATGCATCACAGAGGCTTTTGGCTGACTGAAAACCTTTTCACCTGGTGGCAGTGAAGAGTACTGGGTTTTGATGTGCCACTTGGCTCAGATCTGTCAAATAAAAGTACTCTCAGAGAGAGTGTCTGTATCCCCTCCCAGCACAGCAAGTGGAAAGTCACTTCCACAGAGGTCTCATCCTTTTCTGCGCTCTCTGGGAGATTAGGATTGTCAAATTGAACAGAAGAATCGTAAACTAGTAGAGAATACAGTTAATTGGGAAGATTTATAGGCTTGTTAGCTGAAATGTTTCTTAATTTAAAATGTCATGTATTCCCTGAAGGGAGACATTACTTCTAGTTGAAGCCTTAATTGGAACGGGCTAATTTTCAGTGCTGGGACTACTACTACTGAAAAAAGCCCTTTAATCTTGAACAATGAGAGAGAGGTATTTAAATTTCACAAGCTGTAAAAGTGTCAGGAACATGTTTTAGTTTTCTCTCCTGAGGCCACAGAGGAGACTGAAAGGTGAGCAGCAGCACTGGGCAGTGGTGAGAAAGTATTTTCTTCAAATGTTTTTGCCTAGAGCTGACTTGGAAATGTCACAACTTTTTCTTCCCCCTTTCCCTTACCCAGTGATGCTCATGGTCTCATACTGAAATTGCTTCAAATAGGTGTATCTTGATAGGTTGCAGTTCTAATGCTTACAGGCTGGGTAAAATTGAGATATCTTTCTGAAAATGGAATTGTCTACTTGTATGAAGAATAATCACTAGTATTATTTCTTTTTAATGTTTTCAGATACTGTCTAGGGTCAATGTCTGCAACCAGGTCGTGCCAAGGGAAGTGCTCTCTATGACTTTAATGCCCTGTATTTGTTGGGATAGTTAATGTATTCTTGTCTCATACTTCTTCCAATAAATTTTCAGATTCTTATGTTATCTAACTTATTTTAGGCACTTGTTCCTATCTGCTTTATTAGGAAATAGCAGTATTTTTCATGTGTAAATAGATCTATGATCTTGAAGTGGAGAGTCTAAAGTAGAAGCATAGATGCAACAGAGGAAAAAAAGAGGAATAATTGTTGCCCATTATGCAGAAATTTTGCAAAAATCTAAAGACACATGGTTTAGTTTTAGGTAGTCCTGCAAAAAGCAGGGAGTTGGACTCTGATCTTTATGGGTCCCTTCAAACCCAAGAGATTCTACTATTGTGTATTCAGGTGGAGTGTATGTTTCCCTGTGACTCTCAACATTTTTGGGGGGTTGGTGTTGTGGGGGTATTTTGGGGATCTTTGTTCTGAATGCATCTTATGAGCTGTCACTAAATTGTCTCAGTGATTGGCTCTCCCGGGAGAATAAGTACTCATTGGATATTATTTATCTTTCCTTTCTCCAGGAAAAAATTGTTATTAATTGGCTGTGACTTCCTATTTTCTCACCAGCATGGGAAGACACTAGTTTCTCTGTTTACTTCTTTGTGATGAGACACAACTCTGAAGATCTTAGTGCATGAGAATGTAAGGTGGCAGAAGATGTTCAGTCAAGTATCATAATCCTAAAAAAATCACTTTTTTGGACCTTCCTATGACTTGGAAATACCAGACAGGGTTAAATGTAATCTTGCTAGCAGCTGCTGCCTGCCCAAAATGAGGGACCCAGGGAAGATGTGGCAAGCAGGGATCACTAGGGATGCAAAGGAGGTTCTTGGATGGGAGCAAGGCAGAGAGTGGTGTTGTGAGATTTCCATGGCAACAAGGTATCTGACTATGGGGCATCTGTGACTCCAGTGCAGAAATAACTCCTTGAGCCTTCTGTAAATAAATAAGTGCCTGGAGCTTGATCCTTCACTGGTATAAGTTCAGACTTGTGTGGTTGCTTTTGATAGATGACTCATGCTGTGAACATATAGCATGTGGAAAAAGAAAAAAAATAACTTACAGTTCTCTGGTGCTTTTTTAACACTTTTATAAAGTCTGTCTCTTTTTAATGGAGATTATTTTTTAAAAATATAAACGTAGGTTCCTGAAAATATAATAATTTGTAACACAACAGTTTGGCTTATGAGATCTGCTGTGTCTGTTGTGAAAATCTTCCATAACTTACAGTTCATAAGAGAAAAGGCAGAAGCATGTCAAATCCAATGTTTTTGATTCAAAAATTCTGTCCTCTGGAAAGCATTCTCAAAGTCAAGTCCAATTTCTGCATCATGTGTGATGCTTTAAAAAAATCCTGAACTCCACTGCTTAGAATTAGAATAACTGTGTTTGAGCTAACTACAGTGTTTTGAAATAAAGCTAGAAAAATTACTATAAAGTGGTGCTGACAGCCAAACCAAGCATAAATCTATAAGTATCTGATAAAAAATAAAATGTCAGAGGGAAGATGGAAAGGAAAAAAATCCTATCTAGTTCTCTTCTCTGTGCTAAGAATCAATGTAGATTTATTTTAACTAACTTGTGACACCATCTTTTCATGGCAAATGTTTTCTGAGGTTCCCAGTGTCATAAATAGTATCCATTAGCATCATCCCTTTGGTTTCCTTAGCAACTGAGACAATCAATTCAGTGATAGTTTCATCGGCACAGAAAAACACCAGCTACCAGAGTTATGGACAGAAGTACAAAAAGCAGGTAGGCTGGAATCTATTTGTCTTCAGACAAGCTTTATTTCTTTCTTTCCTTCTTTCTATTTTATGAGTTACAAGCCTCTAATCACAAATTAAGCACAGATCTCTTCAAACTGTGCTGTGCTTGTGCATCAGTGATGGTTGGTGCTGATTCTAAGGAATTCTCAAATCCACCTAGCCCAGATGCAAGAAGCTTGATATTTTAGCTTCACAGCCTGAAAACCTTCTTCATTTTCATATTTTGGATTGGGTGTGAATATATCACTTTCTTTTTTTTGAGTATTAATAAGAAACTTGCAACATTAAGGTCATGCTGGGACTTGTTTCAGTGGGTAGAGGAAAGAGGCCTGGTTGCTGCTGCTGCTTTCTTCATTCCTTTCCAGTACAAAGGGGGCCACATGCAGTTTGTGTTTGCTGTCACTCAGATCCACTCTGAGGAAGAAATTCAGAAAACAAGTAGGAGTTGCAAAAGGCTAGTGTTCATAATTTGTTCTGCAGACTCCACTTGTGAAGGAAGATGATATGGCTGGGAGATGTATTCCTTTTAAATATATATTATAGTTATATATGCTTTTCATTTTCTAGAGTAGCTTCTTTAATGTCCTGCTGAAGCTTCTGTCCAACTCTATATGATTCTGTCTGCAGAAAGGCTTTCTTCTCTTAATATGCACTCATTATCAGTACCAAATATCAGTAAGGAGGAAAGTAGTGCTATGATAGTGAGTTATTGGAAAAGCTCTATACTATTTACAGGAAAAGTAATTTTTTTTCTCTTTATTTAATTGTCTTCATTTCTTTAGATTCTGACAACTGGATGTATTCTGAGGAAATACAGCATGAAAGATAAAAACATGACTGTGTCAACTATTACTCCTAAAACAGACAAAAGTGTTGTTTTGTTACTTATGTTCATTTAGAAACTTAAAATTATTAAAAACAAAGTTTATATCAGGCCTCTTTAAGTAGGTGCAGAAGGTCCCTTAGGTTCCTGTGGTGACTTCCCAAGCTAACCGTGCAACATAAAAATTTATTAAACAATAAATTCACACCATGCTTCACTTAGTTCTGGTGACTGCTGCTCCTAAACTCCGCCAGTTTCTGTATCAGTTCTACCAATCTCTAAGCCCACTGTCATGAGTAAGATTTCTTGTAGGTTTCTGAGTTCAGTGTTGGAAATAATCAGGTGGACGAGTCAGGCTTGCTCACTGTCATGAGTACTGGGAATAGTGCTCACCCCCTGAACTAACGGGACGCAGTAGGATGACTCACTGGCTTTTTTGGGATTCTTGTTCCCCCAGACACTTTGTGATTCAGTTCCTATAGTTGCCACGAAGGAGCTGTGACAAGTGCAGACTGATGGTCACAGAGAACTATATTTCAACTTAACTGAGGCCAGGAACTTTTTCAGAATGTAGGAATGTCTTCATAGTTTCATTAATGTAGGGCTTGGAGGCTGTTCAACAATCTTCCAGCACCATTACCTGAGCTCTAGTGGAACTTCAGTGTGGCCCTTGCTGGTTGGGATTCCAGTAAGGATCTAAGCTCCTTTGATCTGAGCTGGAGGAGGAAAAAGGCATGGCCTCTTAGGCATTTTAGGGTTGTTGCTTGATATCTCGTGTGAGTACTGACATTTGTCATCAGTTTTGGTTTGGCCATGGTGTAAGGTAGAAATACTCAGTGTGTATGCAGATTTTTTTTTCCTCCCCGAGTGTAACAGACCAATTAATTTGCATCTAGCTGGATGCATATAGGCACCTGTCATGACCACATGTCCCTCTTGTGACTGTGTTAGCATTTTGGTCCCAAACACCTTCTTTTTTTCTTCCTCCCCTGCTCTTTTTTTAACCACCTTCATGTTTTTGGCAGAACTCAGTACAACAGATCTGAGTTCACTCCTTCCTACTGGTCAGCACTGGGATGAGCAGCAGTTGCTCAGGGAATTGCATGTTATGGATTTGACGTTTGTATGTTCAATGAGCACGTTAAATGCAATTGCAAACAGGTTAATAGCATGATGCTTGGCTGACAAATACAGGTATTCTCCTAATAATTGTCATTCTCAAAATTAGAGTTTTAGGTTTTGCAAAATCTCAGGATGAATTTGTAAATCTGAAACTTAAAACTGTTGTTCTTTACTCAATTCACAGTGTTCGGTGGGGGATGTGGAGAGAATGCCATTTCAACTAACTGGGCTATGAACACAGCATTTTAGATATGTGGGAACATTTGGAAATTTGTTCATGGACAAACTGCCAGGTACTTGAAAGACCCCAAATAATATTTGGCTGAGCCCCTTTATGAGCGATCTCTCAAAATTCAGGGAAACTGCCAAAACTTAATAATTATTTTGAGATGAGATGTACTTATCTCCATGAGCTCTAACCAAAACATGGCAGCCACCACTGACTCTTTGGGTTTCTGCACTGTCCCTCTTCCATGATGACAGGAAAGTGCAGTTTATAGACAGTTGATGCAGCAAGGTAATATTGATGAAAGCAGTCAATATATGCTTTCACTAGACATACAGATACCATAATGATGGTACAATTCGATGGTTGCTCCTAAAAAATTGTTAGGCATGAGTTAAAACACGTCTTGACCTTCAGTGCAATCCATATGCTCAGTTAATACTTTTTAATTGCTAATGCAAGTAGAGGGTGAAAGTGTGAGCAGGATAACAGCAAGAGAGTAATTCTCTATTGAACAAGTGACATGTGTGTGTATATCTTTGTGAAAATAAAGGCTACAGAAAGAACTTACAACCAAATTGATTGAACTAATTTTTTTTGGCTTTGTATTCTTTTAAAGAAGTGGTTCATGAATCAACTATCGCAATACTCAGGACTTCTGATAATTACGACAAACCACACATTAGGGGAGTTCTGCCATGTTTACATACCTAGTGGCCTGGGAAAGAATTCAAAAGATCCAAGCAGAAATGAAGTTTAAAAGACCTTCAGGGCATGAGAAAGAGGAGGTTTTCCAGAAATGCTTGTGAAAACAGCCAGGATGATTTCAAATGTGATGGCCCCAAGTCAAAAACAGGAGGAAAAAATTCTGTTGGAGAATTGTTTGAACTCTGACTTTCATCATTAATATTTGAAAATATCTTCTCTGTAGAAGCTTTGTATAATATTTGATTGCCCTACATTACAAATATTTAGTATACAAACAAGTACATCAACATATAAAATCGGGACATATGCAATAAACTGGTCATATCAAAGGATTTATGTTTCTCTTTTCAGTTGGTTTTGCCTCAAGGAAATAAAGTGCAATAATATTATACCACATAAATGTTACTGAGAATATGTTAAGAGTGCAAGGACTTCAAGAATTGAAAGAATACTTTCAAAGTGAAATCTTTACCCAGCAGATTAATCTGCAAGTATAGTTACATTTGCTGTAACTAAAAAGCTGTGTGAAAGCATCTTATTTTAAAATATCCACAGCATCAAGAGGTTTCATTGGCATTTCAGAAACAGAGGAATGTTGATATTAGGTTTCATGTCTTGTTCCACTCCACCAGCCTTTGTAAGCTACTTTGTATGGCACTACTTGTATCAACCACCTCAATATAGAATTGGTATTAAAACAACATCAGCCTAAGTGCTTTGAGCAGTCATCCTTATCATGAGAGGATCTGTTAACTATCCCGTGAAATGGACTTGTTGGAAGCAAACAGCCTGGAATAGGGAATGAATTACTTGCCTGCCATCAGCCCTCCTTTGACAGTGTACCCAGATTGAATTCTAGTCTGGCAAAGTGTGATAGAAATATACAGATTGATCATGTAGAAGTGTTCACAGCCACTCTTCTCTGCAAACAGCTCTGGTGGGGAAGAGCAGAGCAATGATCCTGCAAACAGCTCTTTTCTTGTAAGACATCTCCCATGTTCATCTATAAAACACTTTTACTGTTAAGAGCCTGACACACGTTCTGCTGCCAGGTGAATGAGCTGTGCCCAGGTACCAGCAGAAATATCTTCTTGTTCCTGTGCTCTCCAGGAGTGGCTGTCTTGTAGTAAGAGAGTAATTTGCTGAGATGAGTCTGCTTTTAGCTTTCATGGCTTCCTTTCTATTCATCTTGAGTCTAGGTAAATATTTCCACGTACCACCCTGATATGCTTGGAGAAGGAGCAACTCTTCATCTCCTCTGCCTCCTTCCTCCCTGTGGAATATGATATCTGACACTTTTGCAAGCACAGAGAAAACAGGGCCACGACAGTCCCTTGTTCCAACTTGTCTTGCTGTCAAAATGCGTTTTAAAATACCCTGTCAATTAATCTCACTGAAATGACTAGTGAAGGTTCTGCTAACTTTATCCTTGCAGCTCTGTGGTTAATTCATTTCTGATTTGGAAGAGAGGTTAATAGAAGTGGCAGTGGCAAATTGCCCTCCTACCACTGCAACAGAAAAGTTAAAATTGGGTGATGCCCCATATACTGCAAGCTAGGTAGCCTTCTGCTAAAGAGAAAAAAGGATACTTTGAATTCATATTTTCTCCCTTGAAATCTGCATGCCATACTAATAAGGTGATTTCATTGCTATCTGTACACTACCTGCCTGGTCTGGAGTTGATTACTCAGCACCTATTTGACTGGCAGGAACTGAACAGGGAGACTTTCCTTATATAATACTGGTAGAAAAGATGAAATTGGTGAAGCATTCAGGCAGCTAATAAAATACTTAGTCATTGCAAAATTCATCTGTTTTGGTTTCAGAGAGCCTGGTTTCCTATGATACTGCTGAATTTAGATTCAGCTTAATTCTGTTTTCATTCACCTTCAGCCCTCAGTGAAATATCATTGCCTACCTACAGGTTCATTTGACAGTATGAAACAGCAAAATGATCCCTTTTCAGAGTAAGTATTTTAATTTTGGATTGCTAATAACCATAGCACAGTCACCATGTGGTGTTGTGGAAGTGCCTGTGGTGTCAGCAAGCCACAGAGTCAGTCAGTGCTTTATGAGTTTACCAGGGTGCTAACCTTTCCACAGGAAGTTCCTGCTCCCTTCTTGGAATGGAATTTCGAAGAAGACAGGTACTTATATTCAGAAACAGCCTGAGAATGAGATGTTCTTACTTAGGCTATATCAGGGTTCATTCATGCTTGTGAATATTAGGGACCTGGTTTGCAGAGTAACTTGAAGGAAATGAGGCCTTTTCCGAAACAGGTTCCTAACAGTCCTTTCTGAAATGAGTGGAGTGGCTTATGGCTGTCAGAGCTGCAGCTGGTGAGATATAATGTGTTTTAGTTAAGGTAATGTTTGCCTTTTTTTTTCTACCACAAATTATCACACAAGTATTTTGTCAAGGAATACTTAACAAGTACCACAAACACTGTTTAATCTCCCCACCTTTCCAAAGAAGCTTGTATTTGCTGTGGCTGTAAAGACTGGCAATTGAACTGGCTGATGTACATACATGTTTTTTGGATAACAGGAGAAACTTTTTTAATTGACCATTCTTCATTAGCTTTCTCCACAACAAAACCTAAGATGTGTCCGCATGGAAACTTTCTCTGAGGGTAATATGCACTTTTAGAAGACAGAACTGCTTGACGCCTCTCAGCAATTGCCCTTTTTAGTCTTTAATTAATTATCTAACCTTAAGTCAATATCAGAGCATTTTTCAAGAGTGTAAAACCTTATATGGCAAGCAGTTGCATAAGTGCACCCTTTGAATGACAACATCTGTTGCCCTTTGTTTTGTTGCCTGTACATCTGTGGCATCCCAGAGGCAAAGGTGTCTCCTGAGGGCTATCTGACAATGCACTGTCACGGGCATGCACAAACACGACACCCTGGCTGTGCATTTCCTCATGGCATTAGACACAGCACCAGAGCAGGAAGAATGAACACACTTCTAATAAGATAAATTCAGATTTTCATTTTTTTGGTGAGAGATGAGGGAGATGCAGTGTACTCATGTGTTAACTTCTAGTATATTCTTGATAGATAAGTTTATATTATTTCTGTAAAACCTAGAAAACTCAGTTCCTAAAGGCTCCAATTCCATTGCAGCAAGAATTTGAATTATAGTTGTCTTCCATATAGTTCCTGCATGTATTACCTCTATTTGTGCATTTCACATCAAGTTTGTAGCCAGGAAAGCAAAACAAGAAAAAATACAATGTGGTAGGTTGTATGGGAAGTGCCTTAGTGTATGAGAGGGCTAAACCATATTTTGTTGGGCAAAACTGTATTTCAATGTGAATCTCTCTCGCCACCTGGAAGCTGAGGTTAAGAGGGCTGATCTCTTTTGTGAAGTATGATAATATCTACTAATGAAAGAAATAGGATAACACATAGGCTGCTATAAAACTCTGGGGTGAAATTGTGCCTCACATTAGAAGTGTTTCTATTGCCTTGCTTCCCTAAGTATACCAGTTTTGCTGAGGCCTAAGCATCTTTCAAGGAATAGATATGATAGGTCATTAATTGTGAAATTGAATTTCGCTGTTCCAAACTTACTTTTCCATTAGCTCAAGCACCTAGTAAACACTCAAAATGTGTTTTTGAACAAATGAGTTCTTGGAAATTTTCATGTTGCAGTCAATGGACTTGTACTTTATTTCAGAAAGGAACAGCAAATTGTACCTCCTGAGGCAAAAAAGAAAAAAAAAAAAAAAAAGGCAGAAA
>VWYP01013852.1:37553-91439 GCA_013400435.1 Pycnonotus jocosus | reverse complement strand
AATAAGTTTGGGCTTCTTTCACTGAAACTGTTAAATGAAAGTTAAATGCCTTCTTCCTAGCTTGCACTAAAATTTGGAAGACTGAAGAAGAGGTCTTGCAGTTTGGGGATTTCATTTTTTGGAATTTCAGCCTTCTTATAGAGGCTTTGGGAATATCTGTGGAACCTAGAAAGCAGAAGTGTGGAAAAACTGTGAGGTCTCCCAGCCTGCAGCTACCTTTGTTCTTTTCTCTTTCCTTGCCTTCCTTGTCATGGATCTGTCATCCCTTGAATAGGAATAAGCCAGTAACAAGGGAGTAAAAAGTCCACAGCTTTCTTCTGCTTAGAGCATTTTGATGGCAAAAAATGTTAGTGGGTAAATGAAAGTTATCAGCCATAGAGAAGGTAGTGTCTCCCACCACTAGTGAAACTTACAGGTGATGTTCATGTATGAAACTTCTGTCTGCTAATAATTGTTTCCTTTTTCCCCTCCATGACAAGGCTTGCTTTACTTCAGTTTCCTGAATTTGTCACATTGCCGTTTTGTTGAGTGCAATGAAAGAGGATTGTGGCTTTTGTTCAGGTTACAGTTCTTAAAAGTACTTCACAAAAGCTCTGAAATACAAGCTTCCCAACAGCATTTTACTCATTTCCTGGGTGATTCTGCAACTTGACAAATCTGTGGACATAGTTTGTTTGCCAAAGTAAATTAAAGTGTAAGTGTATGAATAATTTCTAATTATCCTAATTTTAGTGTCATTTAGAAATAAATCAGTAGTTATATTGTATAAGATCATTCTTCTTTTGGGTTTGAGTCCATGTTGAATTTTACTGTTCCATTTACAGAGGAATCATTTCGTTTTCTTAATTACTTACTAGAGTAGGAGTTATGATGCTTTTGAGAATGACTTTGAGCAACAAATGGGCTGAAAGAAAGACAGAAAGTAACAGACAGAACTTACAGAAAATATTTTAAATGGGGAGGCTTCAGAAGGCTGGAAGAGGAGTTACCACATGTAGACATAACAGAAGACTCAGTTATCTAGTGGTGTCCTGACTAATGTCCTAGCTAATAATGGACTTTACAGGGTAGGTTCTATGCAGCATCATATTTTTTTGTACAACCAAAAAGGTTTTAAGCACAAGGGGTAGAGGTTTACAGCCGTAAGCACAGAGTGCTGGCACAAGTACAGTTTTGAATGAAAAGAAATTTAAGCTATTTTTTTTTAAAATAAACAATTACTGTCAATATGATTGAAGACAGACATACTGAGGCAAAAAGCAGTAACAACAAAATGTGGTGGAAGTCCATTTCAGCTTTGGGGATGTATTGTCTCCAATATATAGTACAACAAAAGACATCCAGGATTAAAGCAGTGCTCATAGCTGAGGAAAACAAAGATATTGATCTATTGCAAGGATCAATTTTTTTTTTTTTACACTACATACACAAAGGTGTATTCACTGTTGAAATTTATCTGTAGCAGCACTATTGATATTTCTGAGTAATGTTCATGGAATCTTGTGGCTAGGAGGGAGAGGGGGAAAAAATACTTCCCTGGAAAAAGTTTTTCTTCTTTTTCTCCTCTCCCTGTTGAAGAAAAATGGAAGTGTTGATTTCATATGTCATCATACTGACCTGTTGGTTTTGTCTCATTCATGCCTGGTCATGTCTGGTGTGCATACAATTCAACTAAATTGTAATAGTGGAGTTTCAGCAGCATAAAAATTAGTTGAAAGTTTGGAAGTAACTCACCAACATGTTTCCCACATTGCCTTTATTAATGGATACAGTTGGAATTTTGTGATCCACATTGTTTAACAAGGACTAGGACCTTGTCAGCTGTACACCAAGTCATTCGTAATGGAATGTGGAGCAGTGCAGTCCCAGTAAAAGCTGTCAGAAGACAAGGCAAATCGGAGTGAATTTATCTGCTGAGATCACATATCTGGAAATTTCAGTTAGTAGCAGTTCAGTTAGTTTTGCTTTCATGGTCACCACTCTGCTAACACAACGGCTTAGCCTTCTGGATTATGAAACAGAAAATGATTCACCATGTTTTCTTCCTCATAAAATTCTAAAATTCATGCTACTCAAAAGTATAAATAATATTGAAAGTAATTATTCTTCTGGCAGAAAGGAGCAAATTTGTTTCTTCATCCTGTGTGACTGCTTACACATCAAGAAAAGACTTTGAAACTGCTGCAGATGTGCTACAGATAAATGGTTGCCACTCTCTAACAAGATTCTATGTATGCCATCTTCATTTGGATAGTGTTTGACTGTTTGGATCTCTTCCATAAGCTAAAATTTGCTTAATTTTTTACCTGATAATAGAACAGACTGCATTAGCATTCCAAGAAAAAAAATGTTTTTACAGAAAATAAGGCAAAATTTTGCTGTACTTTTGACAGAAAAAAAGGCACTCATTTATCTGAGTGATACCACTGCTGAAGGAAAGGACTTTTTCTGTGACAAAACATAGGGTTTTCTGAAATACTCCAGTGTTGATGAGATAGATTTTTCATCAGGCTGTTTTTCACCTGCAGGTTTTAAGCTTTATTAATGAGTAAAGGTACCAGAACTTGAAACTTTCAGTGGTTGTCTGACTTAAAATGTGTTTGTATGTGACTGTCACTAGCACTAGTGAGATGACTTTCACTTAAGTTTGCAAGCATGAGTTTATTAAACGTATATAGAGAGTAACACATGTCAATTGTGGTGTCATTTGCACAATTATGAGTAATTCAGATCCACAGTTTAGCAGGGGCCTTCTTCTTCCTCACAAGAATACTCATAAGCATTGCTTATTATTTATGGCAAATATGTTTTAATATTATTTTTAGACTGGCATAAAGAAAATTTAATACTTCATGCATCAAAAAAGTGTTGCTGCCATGTAAGCACAAACTCTAATGAAAACAAATGGCTGACACACACATAGACCTTATTATAGAACAGTATAGCTCCCAGTATACAACTTTGCTTGACCTTATACTTGGTCTACTGGTTATATCCCAATTTGCAAGCAATGTCTTTTTTGGTATTAAGGCATTCTGCTTTTTGGAAAAGTAAACACCTGATTCAAAATGGGACAATTTTTTATATCTTCTGAATAAATGTGTTCTGTATGTGTGCCAGTTCTTTATCTAACCCATTAAGATCTTCACTTTTACTTCCATTTCTCGGTTTTTAGTTTTCTTTTGAACAAGGTGTCTTGAATGAAGTTATTAGGTAAACTATTGCATTCTTACATAATCATATAGAAGGGAGAAAACTTCCCTGTTTGTTAAGGTGTTTATGTTAAGGAGCCAAAGGGAAAATTAAAGTCCATGAAACAACTTAAATAAGCAGTTACTTTAGCGTGGCTGTGCATTTTTACTCTGTTAAAACCATATCTATATTTTAAATTTGGCATTTTCTTAATGTGTAATACTAATAATTAGACATGCTCTACTTGGCATAAACACTGCTATAATTTCTGATCCAGTTAGACTTTGTTAGAGAGAAAAGGTTCTACTGTGCTAAGCTCTTTGCTGTAGAGTTCCCAAGAAAATGGCCTTTATTTTTGAGGGAATGGATTAGATGCCTGAATGTGAAGTACACTGGAGAAATATTTAATAAAACAAGTATTTTTCAAGCCCTTAGGAACTAGCATTTTCTGTTTGCATTTCATCATGCTAATTACTGTTTAAAGAGTTCCTTAGGTGAATACACTTGGCTCATTTTATGAAGTTTCATTCTGTTCATTATACAGGACAGCTAATTAATGCTGGAAGTGTTATTATTCTAAGAGAGATTGTGTAACCATTCAACTACAAACATCTTGCAGATGCACTGTAGGTGTCAATATTTGACACCTTACTCTTTAAGGAATTACAGATAATTTATGATTTTTCTCATCAAAACTCAGCTTTAGCTGTCATAGAAGAATAAACACAACTTATTTCATATATTAAACAAGGAGGATCTTCAAAACAAGTTCTCTGAAAGTAGTTCCTTTATTATTTTTCAAGCCAACTTGTGATGATTCACAGTATGGAACCTTTTAAAATTACCTTCATTTCTCCCTGTCAGCTGTGCTCACTCTTAGCATCCAGTTGTATTGATTTATATGAACAACCTCAGTTGCATTAGTCATAATGAAATTAATGGCAAGTTACATCACTTTTCTCTGACTGTGTTTTCCAAAGCAGAACAATATAACTGCATTGGAACATATTAAATGTTATGTTAACAGTCGTAGAATCCTGTGTTAAAGTTAATTTATGTTGAGCTGTGGAGTAATACATGCTGACAAAACCAGAAAAATGCAGAATTGAGGCTGACAGTCTGTTCTCCCCTTAATGTATAGATTTGGTGCAGCACATGCTGTATGTAACTTCATGCTGTGATCTGAGACCTAAGCAACAATTGCCACAATAGAAAACAGTCAGAGTGGTCTTTCAGCCACAGCATCAAATCTTATTGTCCTTTTTGGATACCTCTTAGATCTCTAAAGATACTTTCAGTAATACACTTTAACTCAGCAATTTTAAGAAAAGCATTTGATCAATTCCAGGTTTTGGTGAAATAAAATAAGTACATGCAGATTATTTATAAAAACACATGTTTCAATCTTACCTTATTTTATTTTACTTTAAAAATCACATAGAGTTAACATCTTGAGAATGGCTTAACTCTACTTTGACAAGTGTGATTCTGCTGGGGATAACTGCACATCTGGAAGGGTAATGTAGACCTTGCATTAGCCCTCTTTGTGCCTTCTTCCATGGATGCCCCGTCTTTTCTGCATGTGAAGATTCATTTCTCCTTGACAAATACAATGCTTGCACTTCTGCTGATCACTGCAAAGCCTTTAACAGCAAATGCTATTCCCAGAGCTGCCTTAAACACAAATGTACTCAGGCATAATTAGATAAGAAGTCTGCACAAGCTTAAGATTGTAAAATAAATACTATCACTACCTGTGCTCATATCATCCTGGCTGTATCCTAGCTTCATACCCTCTCCTGCTCAACTAGATTTTCTCCCTTCAGTGGAAACAGAAACACTGTTACCATTATACTTGAACTGTATGCATTACTCTTAAACTAATTACCTCGGCTGATAATTGTCTTCAAAATTGTTCCTGGAGGACCTATGTTGTCTCATAGCTGTAGCTGTACATACATTATATCTTTTGAATCACAAAATTGTTTAGGTTGGAAAAAACCTTCAAAAGCATTGACTCCAACCATTATGCCAACCATATCTGCCAAGTCCACCACTAATCCAAGTCCCTGAGTGCAACACCTACACATCTTTCAAGTACCTCCAGAAATGGTGACTCCACCACTGCCCTGTGCAGCCTTTCCTGGTGATTGACAACAGTTCTGGTGAAGAAAGTTTTCCCAGGATCAAATCTAAACTTCACCTGTCTCACCTTGAGGCCGTTTTCTCTCATTCCGTTACTTATCACTTGGGAGAAAAGACTGATCCCCACCTGGCTTCAACCTCCTCTCAGGGAATTGTAGAGAGCAGAAAAGCCTCCACTGAGCCACCTTTTCTCCAGGATAAACACCCCCCAGCTCCCTCAGCTGCTCCCCATCAGGTTTGTGCGCCAGACCCTTAGCCACCTCCAGTGCCCTTCTCTGGACACCCTCTAGCACCTCAATGCCCTTGTAGTGAGGGACCCAAAACTGAACACAGAATTTGAGGTGACGATTAACTAGCTCTGCGTCTTCAGCGACACTTCCTAAATGTAGCAGTCATATTAGTGTTAGTTACATAGGTAACAATTGGTTGTTGATGAAAGAGGGTAAAACTACTGTATGAAGATACTCTAAACAAAATTAAAGTATCTTAAAAGTAAGAAACAGTTGAAAGAGCAGTGGTGGGGCACCTAGATTATTTTGTCTGAATATTCTTTTTTCAGACTCCTTTTTTAAAGCTATGGAAATGCCATAACAGTACTTTAGCCCCATCACTAGGTAAGATTGACTGTTGCTGCTATTTTTCAGATTGCTTTTCTAATACAAGCCTAAGCATTTCTTCAGTATGATATAGACTAAATTTGATTTTTCTACCACCATCAGAAGTTGAATAATTTCTTCCTACTCTTTATGGAATTCTTGACTCTTCTCTCTTTGAAATAATAGCTTTCAAACTGTGGTCCTCAAGAATGTGGAAAATAGCTGTTGTACTGGTATTAAACATATAGGTCTTTTGCAGAGGAATATGACTGTCAGGATGTGTGATGCTTATCACATATATTGAGAGTTTGCATTGGTTTGTTTGTTCACATTTCTAGCAGTTCAATTAAATGTCCAAAAGATTACAGATGTGCACATGGAAAGCATTCTACTATGTTCAATGAAAACTTTTTTATTATTTATTTAGGAAAAAAGGAAAGAATTAGTTAAAGGGGAAACATAATGTACCAGAGAATGATATTCCAGGGCTATAAAGAGTTTTAATAAGGATGTTAATATTCTATCTTATCAAATATTCATGTATTTATGTGGACTATACAGATATGTCTACATATATATGTGTAGGAATCTTTTCTTGTTTCACTTTTTAATTCTTTGTTTCTTTGTCTTCTCTTCATTTCTTTCAAAATGTGTTGTATTTCATAAGATCTCTCACTTTCTGTTCTGCCTTTCAAATGTAGCTGCCTTTTGATAACATAATCCATAGTGTCTTGAAGTGCACAGTAATCTTTTTCATTCTGCTCAGTGCAGTTCTGTCGAGCCCTTGCTCTAAGTTCCCAGGCATACCACTGTACAAGATTACACAACCCTAATCGTATTGCATGAACCCCAGTTTTCCAGTCTTCGCTTGCCATGTTGCAAGAAGACTGAATAAGTAGAGTGAGTATGAACCGGCTGGGTTAGAAAAATAAATACATGATTTTTATGAATAGTAATGTGTACTCTTAAAGTAGAGAACAGTAAATACTGTCTCAGAATCTTAAAATGGCATTGGGTTTGTTTCTGGGAGTTAAAAATACTGCATGGTCATTGAAGTACATGGACAGCCTGTCTGGTGTAACACCTCATGCTTTGTGGTTTATTTGGGTACATTGCCTGTTACATTTTGTGAAAGTATTGCCTTTTACTTTCTGTGTGTTCAGGTGAACAGTCAAATATCTAACCTCTTGTTGGGTACGTAACAGTTATGTATCAGGAGTCACAAAATTACAAAGTTCCAATAGCCATTTTCTTCCACTTTTAGATTGTGTACATAAAATTCTATTTTTGTAAACAGTTTTTATCTTCTAGTAGGTATTTGGCTCTTTTGTCTCAATTTGATTCAATTCTATGTACTAAAATTGTATCTATTGTACTCTGCTTGCTGCTAAGCTTATCAAAACTTAGGAGTTGTTACACTGAATCATGATTTAAGTAGTTATTGTTCTACCATCAAACAGTGTGAAATTCTTTAGTGTGTGACAGAAGTAACATGCTGTCATGCATTTTTTAGATGTTCTTCATCCTTCAGTCTTTTAATCTTTTTGATGTGTACCCTTTCAAACTGATGAATTTATGACTCCTCTTTAAAAGGGCAAAATGCATAATTCTATTGTTCTTGAGCTTAGGATGTGTGTTTTCAACATTTTCTCTCTTCAGCAGAATGAGTACAGACCTCTGTCACAGATGTCATCCTTTGTCTCAGCAAGTATTTGCAGACCATCGAGCAGGCTTTTCAAAGTCACTGTTTATTAAAATCAGAAGAATACAGTAGCTAGATTCCTTAGGAGAGGAGGACAAAGCTAAATGTACAATAGGGTGTGTTCCCACATAATTTAGGATTACTTTCTGTCACTCTCCAAAAAGGCGCACTCTAATCTTGCCTGGTCTCACAATTGAATGGGCTAAACCGTTAAATTCCCTCTCTGGGAAAGCATCTTCAGTCTCTAACCCCCTCTTACAATGCCATGTGACTAAGAGCTAAAGGAAAACTCTTCTTTTTTGACAACCAGCACCTCTATATCCAGATTTTTTATTTCTTCTGTGAACTTTGGACTTGACAAACTGAACTCGTTCACCAGAATAGACTGTTAATAAGTGATTGTAATATTTTGAATTATATACATGTATGTATGACATATGTACAATTATATACATATTACCTAGTAGCCTAAAACTGTATATTAATTAATATATCTTTATCAAGTGATACAAAGGGATTTTTCTAGTTTCTGCCATTTTATTATCTTAAACTGTTCCAGACATCAAGTGATCTTTACATCTGTTCATATTTGATGTTCTGCCTTCTGTGACTATATCTATAACTCCTGGAGTACTCTAAGGTATGGCTTTTTAGAAGCATTCACAGAAGTTTATGAGAACTGCATACACCAGTTATTCAAACAATTTAGGATTTCAAAACAGGTTGTTTCTTTCCTATCTCTCTAGGTTAATGCATTGCATGTACTTAAGATCATTCAGTTTTACAGATCTGGCTTTTTGCTGTCTTTCAATAATAGTGGCTGTCATATCTGAATGCTACTAAGCTTCTGCATACAACAGCAGCTTGGAGTTACAGCTCTCAGAGGTTGGCTGTGTGTTGTTTAAATAAGCCCAAGCCACATTATTGGTTTGAAAAGACAGTGTTTAAATTTCCTTGTTCCTGATTAAGAGAGTTCAGTTAATTTTTGGTGTCTTTGTTAATGAGACAAAAAAACCAAAGTTTCTGTTTGTAAACTGGAAGAAGTAATTTTAAGAGTCCATAGCACCTCTTCTCAATACTCTTCTGATGTAAAGATGAAAAGAAAAGAAATTATTTACATATCCCTGTCCACAGAATCAGTTGTCTCGTGACAGAAAGGCAATGAGATTGAGAAGGCTTGGTTTGCACTTGCTACATCAGTACTGCCTGTTCCCAGTCATCTTTCTGTCCTTAAGATGTGGCTTCCAGGAAAAATGGCTCCATGATTTTCTTGGGGGTTAAAGCCAGGCTTACTGCCTTCCGTTGATAATCAGACTATGCGTGTGACAATGATCACTTCAGTGCAAAATAATGCAAAGAAAGTAAGTTATGTTTTAGTGTCCTAAGGAAAGTGAAAATTTGAGCTGGTATGTAAGAGCTTGGTCCATACGGGCTATTTTATCCTAAAACCTTCAGGTTAAAAGCAGCAACTCCAACCACTTTTGGAATCCATTTCTGAAACGGTTATTTTGTAATATTTTTGTAAGAAGTCTGCACTCAGGACAGAAGTAAATATGATGCATGTCTTTCAGGTTCTAGTACTAAAGTTTTTTGCATCCTTGTGTTGAAGATTTGGGCAGGGGGGGTGCATTGTTTTGATTTGGTTTTTGCTGTAGGTATGCATTGAGTAAAAGACTGAAATGGTTGAAAAGTCACAGAGCTATGTTCGGGCTTAATAGATTTAATTTAGACTGCAGATGTATTTATGATTAATTCATTGTTGTCAATGTTGGAAATTTTTCTGAGAGACCTGTATAAAGCACAATAAACCATTTTCTATGACTGTCAACAGGTTACCCTTGTTCTTAGTATGGACTTTTGGAGAAACAGGTGCTTAATAGTTGTAACAATAAAGATAATTTTGAAAGATCATTCTTTTCTGTATTTTCAATTTAATTTCTAGTTTAGGGCAAAGCTATGCTTGCATTGTAGGACCACAAATAGTAACCTTTTTACAAATGTTTATGATTTGTACATACTTCTAGCTGCACCAAATAGCCAAAATAAAGACGTAAAGCAAACATTAAGATTAATTTTATTTGGGAAGTCACAGCCCTCTAAGAGCCATGTGTTTCATGGAGTTTTATCTGTAGGATAAAAGTTGGTTAGCAATTGCCTGTTCTCTTTGTATCAATTAATTAAGTTGGCTTTGAGTACAGCAATGCATACTGTATCAAGTTAATAATGATAATCATATACCACAGCCAGACCATGGCCAAGTAACTATATGCCAATTATTTTTGTCACTCTCAAAAAAAAAAATTACCTGTATTAAATGTATTTTATATAAAAATATAAAATAAAATACTTTTTTTGCTTGAGAGGTGTCTCCGTCATCTTTCCTCTCACATGTAGTCTTTTCAGTCCTCGGAACTTTCTTGCCTCTGGAGATTTTCCTTACAGTTCTTTAGGTAACAAATACTTTAAACAATAAGATTTTATTTTCAAAACTTAAACCAGAAATACATAAATTTATTTGTTACTATTTTCAAACAGCTTCTTTTTTAAAAAAGTAAGAGTAGTATCACTAGTTGAGTGGTTTGCCACCATATTCCCAAATTAAGGTCAAAATGTTATTTCAGAGAGAAGAGATTTAACCAGATTTTCTAAAGTCTTAAAGAAAAAAAATGGTTGCTGAAGCGGTACAGTCTGTCTCCTTTTCATTTCCTTGAGACATCTCGTTAGATTGGTTTCCCATTGTGGTCGTGCTACTCTATCTTTCTGCACATTATTGCAGTCCCATCCTTCATTCTCAAGAAATGTTGCCCAAGCTACTTATGCACAAAGGTTCAACAGTAAAATTATCACAGGAGACCTCAAGCAGCCTGAGGCAGATAGGAAAGTAGGGAGAAAACTAAGTACACCAAGTGTGTTAAAATGCAGGTTGGTCATGCTGAGAGGTGATATAGCATTCCACTGGGAAAACTTTTGAGGTTGGGCAACTTTGTTTCTTAATATCTCTAGGATTTACAGAAGATTAAATACTTACGTGTTCACATACCTTTCTGGGTACTGTTTTGTGAGCAATTGCTATAAATATTAAAATATTGATAGTGTAAAATATTTTTTGAATGAACACTGACCAATCTCCCTTTTGCATCACTTCTGTACCGTAGGGAAAGGATTTGCTTGTTCCCCTATATGTCTGTTACTTGCATGTACTGTATGGGAATTTAGTTAGGGAATAAAGATTGATTTGATTATGAGTACAGTGAAGTTCAGGGCTTTATCCTCTGTTTATGTTTTTACTTAAATTTCAAGGGAACTGCAGTGAAAACCAGGAATGTACTTAAGTGCAGGACTGTAAATGGAATTGGCTAAGTTTTCTGGTAGACGACCAGCTTTTGTACAGATTCTGTCTCTCTTGCTTTGTTACTTCCTAGTGGCACTGAAATGTAGCTGTTATGAGAGGTCTTGATTATAAAGGAATTAAAAACCATATCATACTACCTGTCAACTGGATGTGCAAAAGCCTGAGCAGCATTAGAGTTTTTACTAGAAAACCAGCACAAACTGGAGTTTGAATTGATACATCCATGGTAGCCTTTACTTCACAAGATGAACTACAGTGCTTGATGCATGACTTATATCAGGATATGATGAAAAAACATTCATTTAAGTCATCAAAATACCCTTACAAATTCAAAACAGAAATAAATGAATCACATAAAAGATTGTATCACACAGTGAATCTTTCATTTGAGGTATAAGCCATATGAATTGTGAGCTGTGATTCCTCTGCTGGGTGAGCAAGGTAGCAGAGAACTCAAGCAGTGATTTCTTCAACTGCTGTGCACAGTTGCAGCAGCTAAACACCTTTTGACACATGGAAATGGAATTAGACATGTACTGCCTCTCTGCATGTAACAGATTAGCTAAACTGCAGGACTTGCATAATTTGCATGGCAGACAACCACCAACCTCATCAGAGCAGAGGCTGAAGATGCACAGTTAGTATCATGGGCAAAATTATTGAGTTTTTTTCTTATGACATCAAGATTTTCTCTGAAGAATAAAATTGTGTTGCCCTAATTAAGTTTTTGTAGGCATGCATTTGTAAAGAAAAAACTTTTGTATTGTATAAGCAATATTTAATCTATACTGTACAGAGGGGTATTATAAGTTAAGGTTTGCATTTGTATATTAAAATCAGTTGGCAGTGTATTGTCTATATTTAACAATATTTTACAAGCGTCAAGTGTTTGTGTCTAGTTGCATGCTAATTTTTAAGTTCTTTTCCACAAATCACCAGAAATGAAATATCAAACTAATTTTGGTGATTCTTAAAACTTCTGTGCATTTGGATTTTATAATTTGCCTGCATGATTTTCTCTTTTGATTCTTTCTCTTTTGATTCTAATTCAATAGAAAAACGTAAATAAAAGATAGAAAAGACTTCTTAGGTTGCCTGTTTTTGGTTTATCTTGTAGAACATTTTCTTCTCTCTCCAGAGCTTTGTCCACTCATACTTTAAATAACTCAGGCAAATGAGAGTAATTCCATAATGCCAGCAACAGCAGCAGATTATTTCAAAGTCCACTAAGCTCAACTGTTACACCATTTTTTAACACCTGAGTGTATTGGTTTCTTTGCTAATTTTATTTTTATTACATCTGCTTATTGCAATTTTAACTCTCATAAACTACTAAAGTTTTTAATAAATTAGGCTCCCTAGGAGTTAGTAGATAACTGTCAAAGCCACCTCACTAGCTTTTGGCTATATGATAAATTAAAAGATAATACGATATATTCTTTTGTATCATTTATGTTTTATATAGGTATTAATAGATAAATATTAATTATATGTATCTATTACGTAATTTATACATTTTAAAATAAAAATCTAGTGGAAAGTTCTGCGAGAAAACTATTGCTTGGTAATCCTTGGTTGACTGATTGATTTGTCCTCTGTGTAATACCTTTAGAGAGATTGGAAATTTTAGAATGTAATTCTTGCACATTTGACTGCTTTTGACATTAATGAAAAAAGAAGTAAATAAATGCAAAAATAATTTTTGCATTAATACATATGTGTCTATAATGCCCTGGTGTAAGGATGATGTCAATCATAATTAATTTTCAAAAGTATTTTTGACCAGGCCTCACTGAAGGCTGACCAAACCCACTGCCTTGTACCATTTGCATTTTAGGTAATAACAGGAAGAAAGCAGCAACTCAGTTAAGCCTTACAGAGGTTTATTTTCAGTTAACTTGAAATAGGATTTATTGATTAAGGAAGCATTCTACGATTTAGTAGATGCATGTCATTAAAAAATATCTTCAATTGGACATAATTGTGTTCAATACACCAGATTTCCAAACAGTTGTATTTGGTAATATTACATAAAACCTGGGGTATTTGTTTCCAGATGTAAAAATAACTTCAAATTAAATTAAGAGTAGGCCAAATTTCACTTGCTTATATCAAAGATATGTATGTTATTTTTTCTGTTGTAGCAACCTGAGATTTGATGACAACACCCGTGTAGCAGCCACTGGTTTCACAGGTTATGCGCAGCTGAACAAAGGCCTTTCCTCTGGCAGGCATTTCTGTCTGTAGTAGCAGATGCATTTACATGTGTCAGTTTAACTTAATCAGTTTAAAATAAAGTGATGTTAAATCACAATTTGCTCTTAGTGGTAGTGCATTATTAAGGATGCAATTTGTCTGGTTTTCTCAACTATTCCAGCTGATCCTCTAAAAGATGTTTCTCTTTGCTACCTACCTGATCCTTTCAACTTCTCAGCTACAACCAAGTACCATTATAACCAGAAAACAGTTTTGCTTGATGCAGCTCAAGGCTGTAGGGGTAATTTTCCAATTCCAATTGGAGACATTACACTTTATCTTCTGCAGAGTAGGAACTGTACATCAGTTGATTTCCATTCCACAAACCTAACACTGGAAAAAGAATTATGATATCTTGCTTTTGCCAAAATAAATGGGAGTATAAAAAGAAGAAAAAAGAATTGGATGCCTTTGGATGCCTATTGTTAAATATTAAAAACAAAAATAAAAGAGAGGTTCATATGTCAAACTAGTATCTTCAAACTACTTGAGGGATTTTTGTGTATCCTTCTCTACTGAATTTCAATGTGTCAGGTTCTTTCCTTTGATCACTGATCATGTTTTTAAGCCTGGCTGTCATTAATGTTGAAACACAGTTTTGCCTATTCAGTGCTGTTTGTGCTACAAGTTCTCAAGTCACAGAATTCAAACTTAATTTTGTAAAAGTTTTGCTTGTTTCCTTGTTAAATTACTGCCAGGCTTTTGAATAACAGTGTATTTTGATTATTGTGGGCAAATGCAGAGAGGTAGAAAAGCTGTTGAGCAATGCAACCATTTTCTTAGCTGAAACTTGTGGCTTGAGGTATTTTGCTCATACAAGCAGGAGAAGTGTGTGTACTCAGTAAAAGAACTTGAGGATGAACTAGCCAAGCTCCTAGATGCGCTGTGTAATCCTTCACTTAAGCCTGCCTGACTACCACAGGACTGCCTTCCAGAAGTATTTAAAAAAATGTTTCAGGGAGGATCAGAAAAATATTAACTGATAAATCTGGCATCTATATAAGGCAAGTTAGTTATTATATGGAATATAAAAATTAGTGACCATGTGAATAAATACAATGTATCCAGGAAGAGTTGACACAGCTTTTGTTAAGAGAGGTTGTGCTTCAGTGCTTTGAAGAAGTCAGGAAACAATAAGGAAGACCTGGTTAATATAGTCTGTTGGGATTTCCAGGAAGCATTTCTCACAAGGGAAGGTGGTTTTTGAGAGAGGAGAGAATCCTGAACTGCAGGATTCCTTGCCACAGGATGTTATGGATGGTATGTTTTGTGGGCAACAAGACTGATCAGATGAACTTATGAGAGTACAGAGGCATAAACTCCAGTTTGGAAAGTCCCTGGCCACATTTTTCGTGTGAGGAAAGTGTTCTGGAAAAGTATTGTACATCTTCACCTGTTCTCATGGCCTTTCTTTATCTCCCACTGCTGAATGCTGATAGAAACTGAATAGTGTCTCTTTCTCTTCTTTCTAACCCAGAGTGTTCTTGTAAGGGTGCAGTTGTGCACATGGAAATTTCCAAAAAATATGGTCCACTGGCGTTTTCAAATGGCATACCTGGTGTTTAATAGATGAACTGTAATACTATATGACTTCAGTATGACATTGTACACTCTTGTTGAAATATTGGTTTTCCAGAGAGGTGTCTGCTAATCTGGGGACAGATTTTGTCAGGGTGTTCTAACCATCCTTAATGGCACTTCCATGGAAGTACTGTCTGTTGATTTTCTTCTCTTTGTCAGTTTTACATGAAGCACTGCAAATAGCAAGATATGGTTGTAACTTTACAAACAGTAGCAAAATATTCAAATAAACTTACATTATTCTAATGTAGTGGAAGGCTTCCAGTATTTTTGCACTACTTTAAGTCTATAACATTTTGTGTGGATGTTCTATAATCTATAATTACTATAGCTTTTCCTATCAAAAAATCTATGCAGAAAATTTATGATTATCCATATTTTTTATTATAGTGATATTTAAAATGTGTCTAAACAAAACCACAAAGGTTTTATATATGTATATGTATATATGTATTTATATTTGTATAAAATATTTTTCCTGATATATATGTATATTTATATTTTGCAAAATTAAGACTTGTTTTCAAGAGATGTGCTGAAAAAAGACCAGAGAGTTGGTATTGTCCCAAAAATATCAGTGAAACCATAATGAAACTACATAAGGTGATTTTATCATACGTTCAATATCTTGTTAACAAAATTCTGTTAATATTGTCCTTCTTGAAAAACTGCTGCAAGAAAGAAATTATGCACTACTTCCCCTTCACAACTTCTGAGAATGTTTCTGGCCTCTTTTTGCTCATTGTGTTGGCTAATCTAGTTCAGCTAGATGTTTATAAATAATCCAAATACCCTCACTGTTGTACACCATCAACACAGTTCTTTGCAGAACCACTGGAAGGTGAGGTGGGTTCTTTTTCTCCTCTTCTAGATCTCATTACATGCTGATTAGCTAACATCAATATCTTGTATATCAACAGCTACCAGCTCTTCGTAATACCTCTTTTTTTTTTCTTTTTTTTTTTTCTCCCTGGCATTTAGGAATGTAGCATGAACAGAACAGCCCTATAGCTGCTGAAAAATCAACTCTTTAAAGATACACACATTACTTGGAATAAGTCACTCCTTCATCTTCCTTTTCAACAGCTGTCTTATAACCTGAGTTAAAAACTGAACATCCTACCCCTTGATTATATGCAGGTGGCTGACTTCTACACCAGGAACCTTGGCCTTTTTTCTTAAACTGAGATTTTTAGCTGCTAAAATTTCCATTAATAAATCCCGGCTTGACTTCCTGAGTCCGTATTTCTGAAAAGTGTTATAGTCCATGGTGACCAGGGTGCCAGTGATTTGTATCTTTTGTGTCATTGTCATGTCATGACAAAACCTTCCCAGCCGGTTCAGATCCCTTGTGGTTTCTCTCAACCCATTCAGAACTTCCAGATCCTCTTTCTTTTCTTTTAATAAAGGTTCAAATTTTCCTTTAATTCCTTATGACCTTTTAAACTCTTTTTTTATTATTACTGGAAAAGTGTTTATGAAGAAAACTAGAAAGTGAGAGACACTGTTTTTCCTACAACACAAACATGAACAACGAGAAAAAATGCAATTTTAGAATATAATTGTAGAATGCATGACATGAGATTTCCTGCAGGGTTTTCTAAAACCGTGTTTTGTTGACTCACAAAATGTCCTGTTTATTTCAGTGCTGTCTTGGTAGTATTACTTTCCTAGAAAAAAAATGTGTTAATAGTATAAATGTAGTAATTTTCTCTGAAAAGTGAGATAGAATTGGTTTTATTCTGTATTTTCAGTTTCATTAATTGATCCTTGATTCTTCTGAAAAAAGTAATTAAAATTGTGTAGAATATATCTGCTAATTGGTCTATGTATTCTGAGTGATAGAAAAATATATAGGAAAATACATTTATCTGTGTGTTTGAAGTTGAGAATTATGAAATATAATGTCATTTACAAAGCACATGACAACTGCTTCTCAAAACTCTGTTTCAGCGTTATTCAGTGTGTGCATGGAGCTGAGGTCACCATCTGCAGAGCTTTGTATTTCATGCCTGTAATGTCTTTCCAGCTCTGATAGCCATTGGGAGGTACAGCATGACAATAGAGACAGTGGATGTTGGATGGTGCAAAGAGATCACGGACCGTGGAGCCACCCAGATTGCTCAGCGCAGCAAATCCCTCCGATACTTGGGGCTGATGAGATGTGATCAGGTAAGGAGCCTTTCCTCAGCTGGTGCCTGATTCTGCCTGTGAGAGTGTTCCTCTCTTTGGGTAAGGGAGGCAACAGAATTTATGTTCTTCTGAACAAGTATGTTCAGTATTCACTACTGTGGCACCTGTTCTGGTGTTTTGTGTTCACATATGCAGCTCAAAAGGCACCCAGAGGACTAGAAGAAGCATTATAAACATTTGCTGACATAGATTTGCAAAATACACCCACAGGCTACACTTGCAGCCTGAGGTGCTTACAAAAGTTTTTGTAAAATCTGCCCTCTGACAGTTTTGGATATATTTGTCTGAAAGTGGTTGGTATGTCATGTTATAACTGTGACAGACCACTTTGTTTCCTAAAAAGAAAGGAAAAAGAAAATCTTCAATGTTACTTCAAAAGTGATTTAGCGATTTTCTATATATATATATCTATGCTCTTGATCATATATCATGGTTTTGAATAACGGTTTGAATAAAACCATAATGCTAAAAAGAGAAAAAATAGTTTCTTACTTAGTTTCTTAAATAGTTTCTTACATAGTTTCTTACTATGTAGCTTCATAGTTGGAGTATAGTAAGAATGTCTGTAAGTTTTAGCACTTAATCATTACAAGAAAAGAGGAGAAGGCAGTCCATCTCCACCCTGTATATAGCCTTTAGAAATCACGTTCCTGTTGAGATCAAGAGACCTAGGAACACAGCAGAAATAGCCAAAAATCACTGAAGGTCCAGAGTCTCTGACCTGAGGTCTTCACATAGGGGAGGGAAGACTTCACAAGTCTTCACATGCAGGGATTGTTTCCTTTCCAGGCATCATCAACAAAATGTCCGGCTTCTGTTGCCCATCATAAGCATCTCTCAGGCTTGTGGATTTCTGATTGGATACACTCTATGGAAAAACAGATATTAGTCTAAGAAACTTCATGTTCCAAACCATTACCTTGCATCCCTCACAGTGCACTATAGAAGACAGTGACAAACCCCAGTATTTCAGGTGGCAAGGAATAATAATGTCCAGGTCAATGGTGAAGTTACAAATAGCATTTTGCAAAGCCAGCCTTAGGCAGTTTATAGTTTGAGAGGAGGTTGAGCACTTTGGAAGAATTGCTCTGTCTATCAAAGCTAAGTCCACTTAATCTCCTAAACATTAGTGTTTTATAAGAGCCAAGAGACAAAAGGAGTTTGTGAATCTCTGATGGATTGCGCTAAGATTATGTACTTAGAGAGTGTTAAAAGGGTAACTTGACCTTGGGAATTAGACCTGACCCAGAATCGTCTAACCACTTCTGCACATGTATTTATTTTGTGAATTTAACTAATGTTGAACAATCAACAACGACCTAATAAGTGCAATAATTTTATCCTGTCTTCAACTGCTATAGAAAATCAATGATCTTGATGTTGAAAACAAACTTTACTGCGCCATAAGTTAAACTATATGTAGTTTTTGTAGACACGTACTACAGTCTGTGTTCCTCTAATTGCTAGTAAATGCTTTGCTAGTTCTTTAGAGGAGTATACAATGTATTTTTTGCTATGAAAGTCAACTACTAAAAGGAAAAAAAACCCCACTAGTTATGAGCTTCAGGGAAGATAGAAAAGCACTGTTGACTGTGTGCCTGCAAGTGTGTGTGTGCATCTGCAAGTATTCAAAGTGTAGTAGCTAAAAGATGTTCAGAAATTCATAAACACTGTTACAGTGAATGGTGTAGTAGCAGGACTACCACTGGGAATTATTTTCTTGTTTGCAAAGTCTGCACGGGAAGAATAGCTCCATAGACAGAATGAAGTAAGTATCCTTGACTTAAGGGATTTTTGGCAGCTAGAAGATGCCAACACCCTTTTTCCACTGCAAACAAACAGAGAAATTACTTAACAAAATTGTGTTCTCAAGTGTCTCTCCCCAATATCATGCAGAACTAATTTTTTCCAGTGGCTGCTCTATTAAACTAAAAATGTCAGTGTCCAGCACATCTTTAAAGTGAATTCTTGGGTGGTGGAGAAGGATTTATTTACACTTCCCATTGGTCAAAATTCTTGTCTTTGTACTGTTGTCAGCTTGCAGTGAAGAGAAGGTCAGAAGATTTGTCCTTTCTAACCAGACTTCCTTTTCTGAAGTATTTACTGTTCTGCTAGTACCAGGTAGCTTTCATGCCGTTCTAAGAATTCCCTGGCATTTGGAAGGGAAGTATTTAAACACAGTTACATAAGGAACATATGTAAGTAGACTTCAAATGGGTACCACTAAAACACTCTTTATGAGCCAGGCTCTTTGGAATTTCTTTGATATGCACTTGACATAAATTAGAGGCGTCAAGGGTCCTCCCTAGAAAGATCAAGAGAGGCTGCAAGCCTGGGTAAAAGCAGTCTCTGTTTTATGCCATTGATTATCCAAGTGCCTCCAGGCAATGTGTTTCAGTAGATGCAGAACATTATTGATGCGCACCATGAAAATAATCAAATTACTCATTTTTCATCAAACTACTATTGTCATGAGTTTTCTTTTTTGTCATTTTTCCGAGCATCTAACATGCACACCACAGGAGCAATATGGTCTTTGCCTTAAAATAGATGCCATTGTGTTGAGAAATGTCATAAAAAATTGCTGACTTTACCATGAGGTCATCATAATGAGAGCATGTATTTCAGTTGGAAATTTTCTGTATGAGATGGGATACGTCTGAGAGACTATCATCCAGACCTCCTGAAGTGTGAAAGTGGAACTCTAAATGTTTTTAAGTACCTGTGTTCTGGACAACAGAATTCCCCACTTGTCTGCATACCAACATGAACAGGCACTTGAAGCAGCTCCGCCCCTTCTCCCTTCTAATCTCTCTCGCAGGACAGGGTATTGACTGTGCAAATAAATGTTTGTGTACATGAGTATGTGTGCATCTGTGCAGGCACCAGGCAGCACTCAGAACTCCACAAGTCATGTGTTCTACAGAAAGAAAATGTTGCCATTCTGAGTGTCCATTTCTTTTGAAAGCAATAACAGATAAAATCACTTGTTATTTAAGGCCTAAGCAGGACATTTTAGAGGTTTGTAATTGGGAAAGGCACAAAAGAGAAGACTCTTCTGTTTTGCGTTCCAGTGTTGCACTGTGCCACGCTCCCAGGGCCAGCAGGCCAGGCTCTGTTCCTTCACATCACCTCTTCACAGTGCTCTAGGAGCAGGGTGGAACCACAAACTCCCCGTTCCTCTGCACAGAGGAGTGCTGTGCTGCTGGGGGCTGCAGCCCAAAGTTGTGTTTTAGGACTTGATGTGGCTGTGTGGGAGCACAAGGCAGGTTGGTGCTGCTTGGGGGCATGGCAGCTCTTGGTTTGTCACCCTGGTAAACACCAAGAAAAGCATGACCAGGGGTTATATTAAATTCACTTAAGGTTACTTCCCCACAGCAAAAAGAGAACATGACTATCGGTTCTTCCAATCAAATTTTAATTGTAGGTCTGTATTTTTTATCACAGCTTAGGAAAAGGAATATTTTAAAGATAATTGAACCTTTCCTTTAATTAATTTAAGTACCTTGAGATAGGTGTGGGAAGTTACAGGATGCTTTTTTTCCTCCCACAAACACTGACATCAGAATTTCTAAGAGCTTTACTTGCACCCTAAGGGCATAAAATGATGCCTACATCAAAATAACAGATTTAAATGCACATTTCAAGGTTTTCTTTCTGAACACAGTGTACTGTACATTCCTACCCTTAAACTATCTAGCTCCTACTTACCTTCTAGTTAATTAGTTATTTTGGTATGTTTTGTGTTTCATATTTAAAAAATGGAGGAAAAGGGTGATGTTATATTTATTGATAGAACTCATTTGAAAGATGTCTTTATAGCACTTCTTTCTTGTGCTCTCTCATGAAGTGAAGCATCTTTAAATTGTGGCAGCTTAAAATCACCCTTGGGGAAAATGGCTGGATATCAACTTCAAAATAGGGACTAAAATTTGTTGGGTTTGTTTTATTTTTTTCTGGATGATAGGTTGACTGGTTGAACAATGTGTCACAATAATCTTCCTGCAACTTTCCTCACACACAATTTTCATATTTCAAGATCCTTTTCCTATAACTGTGGTGCCATTTGTAGTGGTTATCAGCAGTACTCCCATGTAAATGCAGGAGACATTTCTTGGGAAAATAGGCAGAAAAATTACACTGAAAAACAAAGGCCGCAAAATTCAATATTCACCACTATGTGTGAATGAAATGAAGGGAGTCTAACAAAATTGGCTGTGAAAGGATACACAACTTAGTTAACAAATCATGTTGGCCCTTATTCCTTGCTTCTTTTTTTTTTTGTTTGTTTTTGCCTTGCCTTTCTTCTTTCTGTTTTTTGAGATGAATTTCTCAAAAAAAAACATAGTTGCTTTCCATGAAAATACTTCTGAAAGCCTGTAGCTGATTCCAGATAACTTTCTCAGATAAATTGTAGCATATGTTTCCTATTATATTTTGATGAGATCATTAGAGCACAGAAGTTGATGGTCAGTACAACTGACAAAAGGACAAACTATTTTGTGTTACCAGAGAGAGGAGGAAAGAAAGATGATCCCTAAAAATAAAAATGGTCAGTTAAGAAATCATTTGCATCTTAAGTAAGAATAAGATTTTTAGACAATATGTGGGGTTTTAATATAATTTATCACTTTGTCCTTGTACAAAACCTATTTTACAAATATTTGTAAATACCTGTTCAGTGAACATCGCAAATCATTAGCCTAACAGGAATGCAGGTCCCGTTGTTTAAGAGAAACATTTTTAGCCATCACTCATGAGCTCTTAATTTACATAGCTAGTCTGCAACTGAAGGTAAGTGACAGAGTATTAGTTCTTTTTTACAGACTAGGTTCTAGAGATACATCTTTCAATTTCAAATATACTTTTGAGCTAAACTGTTCTTAATCAATGGCAGAATAGTGAGAATACAGAGCCATGTCTTGTTTTAATATAATTATCACAGCAATTTGCCTTCCACTTTCAGAAAATGCTATCATTAGCCTGATCAGAAAACCTGCCAAATTGCTACCATTTCTTCTTTTATATTACAAGGGGTTCATTTTGAGATTTGAAATTATGGTTTTGTGATTTGAAGAGGAATGAAAATATGCAATCCTTCTCTTTAAGAAAAATTCTGTAGCCCTTTTTTCCTCTTAAATTACTATAATTTGTTCAAGTACATTGCTGCATATTAAAAAGGAATTGCTGTATTTTTTAAAGTTTTATACGTATAATGTAGGAGCTGCAATTCATACATCTCTCTATGAATAATGAAGATTTTAGACTCATGAGATCTGTGAATCCCATTAAAAGGAAACCACAGCTATCCCACAACAAAAGAATAGCATTTATTTCACTTTGCTTTTCAATACAACAATTTTAAAAGTCTGAACAATACTACTTTTGGCGTTTCCCCCCTAGCTAACTAGGATAACAGATCCATTATGTGTGTAAATGAAAGCATTTGCTAAAACACACACACAAAAATGGATTTTTATACAAGCTAAAGATTTTGCTCTTCTAGTTTAACTGTTTCTTTGCTAAAAGATGCCTCTGCAGCAGTTCCATGGCACTGGGCTGAAGATGGAATTTTCCAGAGTTAATTACATTGTCCTTGTTTTTAAAAAGCAGCCACCTCACCATGTCATTCTCTAATAGAAAGATGGGCCCTCAGGTGCTAACCAACAGTTCAAAATCATGATAAGGCCAACTATTAAAGAAGAATGCAGTGTGAACTGGTCAGCATTTTTTTGAATAAAAAAAGGAGAAATTATTTTAGAAGCACTTCCAGTTATTTTTGCCAGCTGGCAACTTTTGTGAAAGACTTCTCTGTTAGTTTTACATCCCATGATTTTGATAGGTATTACAGGAATGTGCTCAAATTATTGTTAATGTAGTCAAATAGGAAGGAAAATATTCAGTGTTATTAATTCAATAGGTAGAATGTAATCTGAAAGAATATTTACCACCATATAAATTACCGCTGTCATTTTACTGCATCTGGGTCTTTATTAACTTTTTAGAAGAATAAAGTTTTTGAAATGTGTATAATACTGGTAATATTTTTACCTGGAAATATCCTATAAGTGGAGTCTAGAAGTTCATCTGAGGAAATGGGCCGAATTAGCAAACCAAATAACCAGCCAAAATGAAGGGCTCCTTTAAAGTGGTTTCTCTGATTTAATACAAAAAAACCCTCTCACAATAAGCAAAGGGAATTGAGAGTGAAACCTTTGTTGCTTACACAACTTACACAAGAACAGTGTGTTGCAGAAAACTGCATCCTCACAGAGATCTGAAATAGGTGTTGCTGGTTGCAGTAGACTGGCAGTTTGAGGCAATAACATTCACATGAGAAAACAACCACAACAATTAATTTCATTCTTTTCAGATGAGATTTAAACAAGAACTGTAAAGTAGATATACTACACAAGCAGTCTTGCCACACTACCTGAAATCCTTCCAGAAATGCTACCATGGAATATTAGAAGATTTGTGTATTCCATTTCTTTCAATTCACATGGCAGAAAAGATTGCAGATAATTCTGTTTACCTACTCCTTCTTCTTTACAAATATAAATGGGTAATTAATTGCTAAAGTTTAACACAGTTAAGTTGTCAAATGTCATAATAATAGCACATCAGACTATACTTGATGATTTCATTATTTATGAGTCTACAAATGCAGTGTTTGTATGTGGGTGCATATGTGATTGTTTTTCTTCTTTTTCTCAATAACAGCATCCTCTAAGTCAAAATACATTCTTTTCTCAAGTCGTAAGGGACTTTATTTGGACTATAGGATATTGTCCTAATATTGGTAGTGCTGTTACTTTGTTAAAGTCCTAAACAAGGGTTCTGCCCCTGGGCATGAGGGCAGTCACTGAAACTCTGTGGAATATGTCTGCCTTAGCTGATCAAGTGCACTTCACAAAAAACGTTTCCAGAAATCTTTAATTTTGTTATGGCCACAGGCAACAGTTATAATTGGGCCACCTGAGAATATAATTCATTCAACTATAAGCAGAAAAAGAAATTAAAGTACAGTTTTTGTAAGATAGTCACTTGAGGAAGCAAAACACAACTTAGAGAAAGACTGTGTGAAAATGTTTTGCTTATAACCCTTAAGTGTGTATATACTGGATTTTTTTTGTAAAACATTAGAGAAATAGGAACATAGAAAACAAAGTGTTTTCTATCATTATGGATACACAGAATGACTATAAAGTCATTTCCTTGACCATTGCATACAAATTTGGCTTTTGTGCAATACTGCTCAACGTGTACTGAGACAGAAGTGCACACAAATTTCAGTAGCCCTAATGCTGCAATACCACTCCATAAGTAAAAATGTCAGCAATATTGTAAGAAAGCCCTTTGGGGAGAAATCCATCTGCATTTCTTCTGTGTAAAGCTGATTTTGTGATTCTTCATACATAGAAATGTAATGATAATACTTGTGCCATTTTTCTAACTGGCTGTATGGCAGCCCTCAAATGTTAGCTCTCACCTGCTAACATTTCACTAAAATTCTTTGCAAGTACTAGATTTCTAAGATTAAGCTAGCAGTTCTATGTAGTATTAATGCCTTTTTGTGCAGATATTGCTGACTCAGGATATTATAAATTGGTCTGTTATTTTTTACTTATGACTGATCTATAAAGTTGTGTTACTGTAGATACCTACATGTAACTGTAGATACCTGCCTGTGTAGTCCTCAGAAATCATTCAGCCAAGGGCTAGGCTAGATACTATGCAGGAATTATTTCAGCTATCATCCACAAATGGTGGTCTGAGGGACACAAGCAGGTTTTTGTATGAAGTTCTTGTGATGCACCTTTGCACTAATCCAGTTTTGCAAGCTTTAGCTTTTTTGTTTCTATAACTGCTTATTGGTTTCAGTTATTAAGTTGAAAAGGAGATAACTTTTTCTTTTCTAATTTCAAGTGAGTTCATCATTAAAGTGAAGTCATTAAGATGTGAAGATTTTTAAGTTTTGTTATTGAAAAAGACCAAACTCTGTAGATTAATACTAAATACTCATACACTGTGTAGACCTGCATAAAACTTGCAGTTCAGGTGATGGTTCTAGTCTTGCTTTTCAGTATTGCTCTAGATAACACAACACAGACATTCTTGGCACATTTTAATAGTTTTCGAGTCAGAACTGTGTTCTAGGTCTGAGTCTGATGCACCTGTAGGACGAGTTTTGGAGATCAGTAGGAAGTCTTACAATTCTTGGCAATTTAGTGAAAGAGTATTCAATCCCAGAGAAGATTTCCAGGTCATGGTATCAACTAAAGACAAGTTAAGGAAAAGTAACAAGGAAAGTCCTGTTTAGGAAAAGCCCCTATACCTCTGTTTCTGTTCCTGAGCTGTGAATGAAGGTATGAGTGTCATTAAAAAGAAATATCTGGTTTGGCTGGTGGTTTCAAATGTATAATTTACTGTAACAGGATTAGGAAAACTTGAATTAACCCTTTGAATTTAATAAGATCTCTTATAGGAACATAATGAAAACAAAAGGTTAAAAAAGAAAAAATAGAGATCCTAGCCCTTTGGAATAATTTGATTTCTTTAGAAATTCCTAATTTTAGAATCTAGAAATTAAAGAAAACAATGCTGAAATTATCAGTAGAACCAAATGATACAGCACATTTAAAAGGAAAAAAAAAATTACCTAATAACTATTGTTGCTTGCATTTTAAATTTTTCAAAATGAAAACTTGTGGAAGGTGGCATAACAGAAATTTCTGATGATGTTCTGTGTCAGACAAGTGATGTACCAAATCAGTAGATACTGAGAATCAGACTGGATGAGTAAATATGCATGCCACTTCCAAATATGAATGAATATTTTATTGTGAGTAGCTTTCAGTTTACTCCGAGCCTGAAAAAATCAGCTCATAAGTGTTGGTTACTTTATTCTGGGAAAAGTATTTATAGATTGGTGGGCATTTTAAGGATTTCTGTTATGGGCAGATCATTTTACCTAAAGGAGAGTAAGTAAAGGAGAGTAAGGAGAAATCAGTGTCGAGCACTGATTTCCCATTTTTCTCAGTATTTCAGCCACATTTTGTGTGTACATAGCAGAGTGACAATGCAAGTTCACCAAAGAGGCACTCACAAAGCCCTTTTGCCAATGTTCCATTTCACATGGCCTAGAAGGATGTTCTTGTTCTTCTTTCTGAGAGGAACTCCTAATTATCACATGAGAGATATTCTCTAGCACTGATAATAATTAAATATTCTCTGCACAACCACACTGTCTTTAGATGAAGAAGAAGTTAAGGAGGTTCCACTCCAGATAACATTTGTCACAAAGTCAAGTACATTCTTCTGGGAAATAGGCAATATGGGTTCACATGTCTTTAAGGAAAAAGTATTCAAAATTATGACTTCTAGGGAACTGGTCTAATTGAGTTAAAGAGAAATGATACCACTTGGTCTTGCCATTTTCTGTAACGCATCTTCTCCTTTGATTTGTTTGGGTTTTGGTTTTGTTTTTGTTTTAAATCTATTCCTTGGCCTGGGATAAATCTTTCATTTCAGAAAAAAAAATAATTTTCAAACCAGTTTTTGTTGTTATTTTGGTTTTTTGTTTGATGACCAGTATTTGCACAAACCGATTGCTTTCATTCTTAATGATATGGGCTGCATTCTTTCATTATGTGTTAAAATATAATTGAAGAACTATTCAAATTCAGATGAACGATTATGTATTAGATAATCTAAGTAGTTTATCTGCAGACAGTAGCCTTTCTTTCAACAACTCAAAAGATGAAGATTAATGAAAGTTCTGTGAAAGAAAAATAAGCATTTTACAGCATATTAAGATGCCGAGATTTTTAGTTTTCTGTCATTGAACAAGAATGTTTACGCTCAGAAAGAAAAATTGCTCTGTTCGTGTAATGAACTTATTTTGGTAATGACATTTGGTACTTTTGTTTTATCACCAGCAGGCTGATCTTACACAGAGACAGACGCTTGTGTTCTGATGGCTGGGCATAAGACTTCCTTTCCTTTCTTAATCCTACCCATAGGGAAATGATGACAAGGACACTAACAAAGTTGGTGTAGATATTACTTTTCACATTCATTAACAAAGAAAAAAATTTTATTTCTCTTTTTCCTATTTTTCAGATAGTGCAGTTTTAGTCCAACAGTACAGAGAGTTTTAAATACTAAAAGTTTTTCACTGTTTTAGTGTCTGACATGACTTTTCTCATGGTGAAGAAGAGGTATCAAAATCTTCTGATAGAAAATACTTTTTTGCTCTTCTCTGGGTCCAGGATGGTTGTCCCATTGCCAATTTTTTTTTTAATTCTTCTGTTGTGTAATCTTATGTTGAGTTTAGTTTGGCATAATTTTTTACTCTGCTTTTTACTCTCGGGATTAAAAGCACTTATATTTAACTTAAAGTTATATTTATTTGATCATTTATCGTGAAGCTTGGTAAGATAATTTTTTCCTTTATCATGAGAGTAAACTCAGTTTTTCAAGCTCAAAGTAATTTCTTTCTGTAAATGTTGTAGTTAAAAATACATCTATAGGATTTGTCATTACTTTGCTGTTTAACAAGTTACAACACAAGTTGTTGCCTAGGACCAAACTAAGAATTTAAAATATTTATTTAATGCTACAGTAAAAAATGGAGAAAAGCTTCTACTCTTCAGGCTTTGGTCATAAAACAGATGTTTTTGTCAGTGGCACTTCTTTTATCTGACTTCTTCATATTCATGTTTATTTTGTAACTGTATTTGGCACTCTATGCCAAAAGCTTCCCTCTTCTGTTTAGCAATTGGCAACAATTTCTATAAAACATTATTTTATCTAGTAATAATTGTATCAGAAAAAAATAGGACAAACGGTTCATGCAAGATAGTTTACCATAGATTTCTTCATGGGTTTTAAGACTAAAAGATAGCATTGTAACATCTCTGTCTTCCTGAGTGTCATGGGCCATGCCTAAGTTAGATTGGTAGTAAATACATCAGCTTAAACCTAGTTAGACTGTACCTTGTGTACATGTCCTGAGTCCAATACATCAGGACATGGAGAGCATTTAATACCTTCCTGTGTGTAAGCATCATCTTTGTAATGAATTCACCTTATTTGTTTCTTAGAACAAAGACTATGCATATGACACTGGCTCTAAAGCCATAATTTCTATGCTATTCTAACAAATAATGCCCAACAGGTAAGTGCTAAATCATAACTTCTATGTACTAGTAATATTTTCAGCTATCCAGTAGATAAATAATACATCTTCTTCAAGTTTCCCATTAAGAAAGAGCAAAATAAGCAGCTGTCAGTTGTAAGCCTCTTTGTTGTGGCTGAGTTGAACAATTAAGAGAAGTTTCTGGTAGCGTGATAGATTCTGCCATGGGTCTCTGCAGCATAACTCTAATGAAAAGAGACTTTTGACTATTTTTTGGACAGGCATAAAGTAGCAAATTACTGCTACTTTAGGGATTCTTCCCTTCCAAGCAATATTTTTGTGAATTGTAGCTTACAGTTTGCAAGTATGTATTCAGCTGTAAATATAAAATGTTATGAGGGACTTGTGCTATCTCTGATTTCATTTTGATTTATTAAAAGTCACTTCTTGTTTTTCAGCACTGGAAGATGTTACTGTAACATAGCAATTTGCCAGAGAAGTACAGTTTGTGCTGTGAAGTTAAACCAGTTTTCTATCCAAGTCAGTCTCAGCTAGATGAAACTTCCAATGAAGATGGAGTATTTCTATTATCAAAGTAGAAGAACTGGATATTAAACCTTTCATTTATCCTTGTCATTGGGTGCAATCACTGTTCAGAAGGAAGCTCTCCTTGTTATCTTTTAAGGACAAAAATATTATTACATATGTGGTTACTGTGCTTTAAAATATTATTCGCAAGACAGATCTTTGTAATGGTAGTAAATGTTTCAGTCTGGCTTTTTACTTTTGGCCTTGAATGTGGAACACTGAGGAGGAAAAAGCAAACAATGGCATCAGTTGTACATGCTACTGATGTCAGTTGTTCAGTAACTGCAGTATCAATGCATTTTAAAATGCCCAACTGTTCAGCAAAGATTTCAAAGAGAGGCAACTAGAAGTCATGGTTCTTAGGTTAATCTTTTATTTGTCTGAAGGCTGAAGAAAGCTGTTTACCTCTGTGATATGAACTGCAATCGTCTTTAAAGTAATTGACAGATTAATCCCCTCACAGCACTGCAGTTGTAAAGGTGTTAGGTTTAGCTGGGTTTGTCTAATTACCTTGTCTTATGAAGAATAAAGGTGCTAACTTTGAAGGCTCAGATTTAAGAAGGGGATCCCAGACCCAGCCATCTTGTATGTTTTAATTATTGGTCCCAACTCTGCAGCATTATCCTTACAAAAGAAGGCTAAAATAAAATATTCTGCCAGTGATGTATGTGAAGACATGCAGTATTTTGCGTTTTGGTAAAAGGGACATATAGGAGTGATTGATCTACCTGCAACATAGAATAATTAGTATTTTTTCCCCATCTTTAGTCATGTTATCTATTACTTTCCGTTGCAGATCAGTTGATAGCAAGTGAACATGCAGTGCAAGTTCATTTCAGTAAAGTTAATTGTGGAGTTACTTTTAGCATTTTTAGATGTCTCCATAACTGTACTATAAATTAATTTTGGTATAAATTATGAATATTAAATATGTTTGATAGATGTAATCCATTTTCATTTTACAAAGCCAAAAAAATCTCAAATGTATGTCTGCTTGAGCAACTTTGAGTAAATAGCTTCTATTTCAAGTTAGAAGTCTGTTACTCTGGGCAGCATTTTGTTTAACCAGGATGATAAAACTTCTTCGTTTACAATGAAATCAATGCATGGGAGTTGATTTTGGTTTTTTTTCACTCTCTAATGGACATTACATTCCATATATTTATTTTGTGATAAATGCACCCAAACCTATAGTAACAATGAAGAGCCCCATCCTGCAAGCCCGCCCAGGAGTCCAAAGTTTCTCCATTCTTGTAGCTTGCCTAATGTTTCTCTTTTCATTCACTTTCTGCTCTCACAGGTTCTGTTCTTCTGTTGCAGGTGAATGAGGCCACAGTAGAGCAGCTGGTGCAGCAATATCCACATATTACCTTCAGTACTGTGCTGCAAGATTGCAAGAGAACACTGGAGCGGGCTTATCAAATGGGCTGGACACCCAATATGTCTTCTGGCTCCTAACCTTCTGTACCAACAAGTTCCATTCTGCTGCATTCAGTAGATCTAATGGGGATTGCAGAAGGGTTTATAACCTTTCATGTGATGCAATATAGTTGTGAGTTTACAGAGGTTACAGTAAAATGGCAAAAGCTGTACACTGATTTTAATGTACTGTACAACTAAGTACAAATACTGAAGCAAATTTTAGAAATGCATTGTGGTTTTATTTGCATAAAAATTATAAAAGCCTTTGGCAAATATCTTGAAGTGGATTCCTACTAGTTCTCTGGATAGTTTGAATTATAGGTGTTAAGCTTGTTTTCCTCTGTTTACTTTGCCTTGGTCATGTGTGTTTCCTTTGATCTGTAAATGGTAATTCAGTGCTAGCACCAGTGCAGTTGATCAACAGAGGCCTGTGTTGAAACTGGGAGCTAAACTTGATGCTTTTTATTTACTAAAGCTATGCCAGAGGTTTTAAGATACAGCGTAATAGGAAAATCTACAGCAAATTACCATTTTTATTGACATCTTCCTTTTCTTTTCTTTAAATATTAGAAACTGTAGCGATAATAAAATCTTTCCACCTTGACATTTTAATAATGAGTAACGGTGCTTACCCTAACAATAATAACCAGCTACACTTCATGAAATAAAGAATAACTGAATACACCAACTATCAGAAATAAGTTAGTGATGCTTATTATATCTGGGTGAAAAAATTTACTCTCTGTTGTAAATGAATTTGTCTTCTTTGACTATGCTGTTCTGTTAATGAATTTGAAAATTCAGATAGATGTCAGTCAATAAAAGGATCCCTCTCATTCCCTGAGTGGTTTTGTTTTAGAATGGATCTTACAGTGCAAATAGTGCTTGCCTTGAGAAGGCCATCTAAACACGAGACCCATTGTGGGTATCATTTTGTAAGATCGGATGCTTCTTACTGTGTGCAAGGAAATACCCAAATTGAATGCATAAAATGATTAATTTTCTTTGTGGGACTGTTGTGGTTTAACGCCAAACAGCAACCAAGTACCACATAGCCTCTCTCTCACTCTCTCGCACACATTGCATTCTAAGGACTTAAATTTGAGCAGGGAATTGTGAAAATACAGACATTGCAGCTTCGATTTGGAGTTGCCTTAACTTTTAGAATATTACAATTTGGTTAAGAATGTTGTCAGCTGTGTAACACTGGATTTTTTTTTCAAAGGTTATAGCAATTTAATCCAAACTATGAAATACTTAAGCTTCAGCTGAAAAGTTGCCATTATAGTCAAAATGTTTTGCTAATCCAGAAGGCCTAATGCAGCATAACACAGAAGCTTGTTTAGTATGGCTGTATAACTCTGTAAAGCTATTTGTTGATTTCCATAGCATAATTTTTTTACAACAGAAACATCAGCTCATGTTACTTCCAGTGAGGATGTTGAATGTTTTCTTATTAGACTCTTCAAAATGGGGATGAACTAATTTCTCTGGAAAAAAAAATATATCGTAAAGATTTTGTTTAAAATAAGTGGTAAATACTTGTGAACATGTGTAATGCTATGCTGTTTATTTACTCCAAAATGGCAACAATATTTTAAGAATAAAGCTAGTGAATTATATTGCAGATATAGTACAGAATCTTAGTTAATTTTCTTTTAATGTCTCTTCATGAGTGCATTAAAACTATTCACACAATTTGTAAGTTTCTATTTTTTTGTGAGACCTTTGATCTTGCAATAAATTGTAATAAAATAAGAAAGATGTGATGTTTTCTGTTTATCTGTGCAGCTGACAGTACTTAGACTGTATTAACAGAGAGTCTGAAATCTCCACCGTTGAATAGATAGAACTCACCTGGACAGGATCTGCAGTAAACTGGCCCTACTGTGACTGACAGAGTTTAACTACATGACATCCAGAGATCTTTCAATCTAAAATGTATTGTAACTCTATGGATTTTTAAAATATGGGTCTGGTTGGTCATCTCTTTTAATTTCTGTCATTTAAATCACTTCCAGTAGTTTTGCCTTTTACTGACTATTCATTTCTCAGTTTTATGAACATACTAATCTATAGATCTCATGCTGACTAATTAATTTCAGTTTTATGTGATATAAGAATTAATGGAAATGCATTTTTCTGATTGCAGTGTTGACACAGATAGTTCCTTAATTTCCTAGCAGGTTAGAGGAATAAATAGTACTGCACGCTCTTTCATCTTTGACATGTCATGCAGAAGAAATGTCATTCTGGTGAAAGAAAAGCTACTGCCTCTTCTAAAAATAAAAACTACCCCTGTTTTCGTATATACAAAACTTGGAGTGAACTCAAAGACTCATAGGGAGCTTCTGGATTCCCTAGGTCCAAAAGGCCTACTTTACTAGGAAAAAAAGTCCTTTTTTCCTTCAAATGCTTTGTGGAAACCTGCTGTTAAGATAGGGTAACCTGTAGCTCAGCACTTGTCTTATCAGAAACTTTCTAGAATGAGCTTGTTCAGCCTGCAGGAAAGGCTAAGACAATCTCTTAAGTGTTTTCTTAATTAAGGGGTAGATGGTTGTAGGAGAAAGAGAGATAATGTTTATTTTCAGTCATTCACTCTTTAAGTCCAGGTGTAATTAAGGCTTAAAACAAACTCAGATAGTTCAACTGGTGCTCATTCCATCCATCTCTCACCACCTAAAGGCTGTGTGGAGGGGAGTGTTCTCATGCAATTTGTCTCACCAGGGAGAACAGTTACGTGATGTTTCTCATGCAGGTTCAAATTCACTTTGCCCAGGCTCCCAGAGTGGTGGGAAGTTTAGTGAAGTGCCGAATCCAAGATGGCATGCCTGTGTTCACAGCAGGTGCTCTGTGTAATACTAGGCACATTCTAGTAATCTTTGAACAGGAACAAAATTACTGAAACTGTGTAGTTGAGACAGTTATGCCCCATCAGATGGGATGGTATCTTCAGGCTTACATGTGAATATCCTGATACCTCAGGTGGGAGTTTTACACCTGAGCCGGTTGTGCAAGGGGTATGCATGGACATGTCAAAAAGTTTGTGCTACCTCACGTGATCTGCTTCTTATCAGCCTTCTGTGTTACCTGGCTTGAAATCCAGCTTGCTGCCAAATGAGGATTGGTTTTTTGTGGCCATCCTCCCCTGGTGGTCATCCTCCACTGGCTCCCTGCCTCTGCACCTTCGCTGTTCTGAGGCTGATCAGAAATTTTGCCACCACACACCCGAAAACTCTCATTCTACTTTTGGTTGGGGGTGCAAATCTGCCTCCAGCAAATCACCTGCTGCTTTTGCCACTGGCTGATTGAGTCATTTACCTTTAACATCTCAATCTCTCACACTCCCCAGCAAAGGACGGACATGGGGCTGTTGGAGCAAGCCCAGAGGAGGCCACCCAGATGTTGAGAGGGATGGAGCACCTCTACTTTGAGGAAAGGCTGAGAGAATTGGGATTGCTCAACCAGAAAAAGAGAGAGCTTCAGGATGAGGCAGCTCTGGCCTTCCAGTGCCTGAGAGGAGAACACAAAAAAGGTGGAGAATAACTTTTTACAAGATCATATAGTGACAGGTCAAGGGAAATAGTTTCAAACTGGAAGGGAGTAGGTTTTGATTAGATACAAAGAAGAAATTCTTTACTATGATGGTAGTGGAACACTAGAACTGGTTGTCCAGAGCAGCTGTGGCTGCCCCGTCAAGGGGGCATTGAGGTCAAGATGGAGTTCTGGGCAACCTGGTCTCTGCCAGTGTTAGAGGGATTGGAACCAAGTGATCTTTAAGGCCTGGCTCAGCTCAAGATATTGTTTGATTCTATGAAAGCAAGCTGTAATCCTTTTTAAATGAAAAAATAGTCCTACTAAGAATAATTAACAAACAGTTAATTTTTTCAGGCTCTCAGATGGGTTCCTCATGAGCTCAGTGAAGTCTATCCAGATTATCAAGACAAATATGGCCTTGGTGATGCTTCATAAACTGTGGTGTTGACAGGAGCAAAATCAAAAGAAGCAACAGGTCACATACACAATGGTTTTACAAAAGCGGAAGCCCAAAGCAGGCTTTCTTCAGGTCACAGGATCTTGAACAAGGAAAGGAAAAGGACTGTTACATCTAGTAAATAATTAGGATAGGATAGGATAGGATAGGCTAGGCTAGGATAGGAAAGGATACACTGTTTCTGCTGGAAGGCACCTGTAGTGACCAACTAGTCCAACTGTCTGACAGTGCTGAGCAACAAAGGGCATTGTCCAAATGCCTCTTGAACACAGACAGTCTGCCCAGGAAGCCTGTTCCAGTGTTTGACCACCCTCTTCATAAAGAAATGTTTCCTAACAAAATAATGCATTGCAAAACAACAATGGTAAGAGCATGTATGAAAAATATGATGATACCTGACCATGTAAATGTTCAGATTTGTATTCTAAAGCACGAGAGGGTTTATGCTCCTTATTTATGAAACCCCATATTAACAGAGAGTCACTTTAAAGCAGATGCATTTAGAGTCTATTTCAATAAATCATTTAAAGCAATGTTAACTTGCCTTCTGTAATTTTTTTTCTTACAGCTTTCCCCCTGAGTGACCTGCAATATTGGCAGTATATATGTGACTGAGATTTTTATTTCAAGTTCTGATACAGTTAGAAGCACAGTTGTGAAGCTGTTTTTTCAAACCAGACACCCTGGGCAATGCTCCAATCTTGAGCATTTGCAATATACCATAGATTGGCACCAATGAAAAACCAAATAATTCTTTGTGATAATAGCTGTGCTTTGCCAGTCTAAACAGGGTAGGTACACAGTCAAATTTTGTGACTCATATTTTATGGGGTCTTATATTTCCAAGGCTTGTTTACAAAAAGCCTCCCTGTGCTAGACTCCTTGCATCTATTTTCCGCACATACAATCATTGTAGATTACATGAATTGTTGAAGAACTGTGAAAAAGTTCAGATGTTCCTCTCGATCTTTGTCAGCATTAGGCTCAGATTAACAAAAATAAATTGGCTGAATCACACAGAGCATTATGGCTGTTGTTGCTTAACTGGAGATACTTTCACAAGCCAGAGTAAGGTAGCATGGAAATAAAGGCCTGTATGACAGCTACATCTTCACATCTGTTAAAAAGAAACTGAGGCAAAAATTTTTAATTTATGTTTAGAGATGGGTTTTTTGTAAAGGCTGTTGGGATTATATAAGGTAAATCAAGTGTTTCAGCTTTACAAAGTTTTACTAACGGGCTGTGTTTCAGATTTATTTGAGGGCAAAAAATCAACAAAATCAGCAGCTAAACTATTTCCTCTTCAATATTTGGGCAGGTCTTTCTATATATAGCTGATGAAAATGTTTGTGTTTAAATGAACGTCTTAAAAATGTTACAAAAGAGGATTATTGACATTTCCAGCTACTGTAAAGTTATAAAGACTTCTGGACTGAAAATTTCATAATCTCATGCTTTCATCATGTACCCTATTGCAAACTGCTACAGCCTTTGGTGTTTTCAAAATACCAACTTTTAGAGAAAGCTGCAAGAATATTCTCAGCAGCACTAACTGCCAGTGCACACAGTTAACTTGTCCCAAGGTACCTTGCTGTGGCTTCTCCTTGAACTGAGATCAATTTCTCAGTTCTTACTTTTGAAGGACTGAAAGGTTGTCTTTGTGCTGTTGTTTTAATCTCTGGTCACCTCTCCAAACCACATTATGTGAGTCATGGTCTCTGAAGCAATATAAACTAAACTCTCCTGTAAGGGGTAGGGGTTTTTTTTCTCTAGGATAGGCAGTAATATTTATACACAAAGCAAAGTGCTTCATATCCTTCTTTCCTTGGAGACAAATGAGAAACAAATGTAGTTAATGTTAATCACCTTGCTTGAGTCTTTCAATGATGTTCAAATATTGAGATCAATGAGAAAGCTAGAAAATAAAAAAATTCTGAAGAGAAACAAAGCAAGGATTTGCTTCCTGATTAGGGAGCAAATAAACCTGGAAATCTTTAATAGTAACCAAAAAGGTGGTAGCTAAAGCAAAATTACTTTTTAATGACCCTGCAGTTTGAAAAAAAGTCCAGAGTCCAAATGCCTTCATGATCTTCTCAACCATGGAAGGGTTTGTTCATTAGAAATTGCCTTGAGTAGGCACTATATTTTCCAAGACATGGCATTAGTTTCTGTGGCTGCATTTCCCCTGGTAGCAAAAGCTGTGCCAGGAGCACTGCTGGATTCTTGGGTCGCTCTGGCTGTCACTGGAATGCTCCTGGCCTGTGACTTGTGGCTCTAAAAGAGTTCACTGCTGATGATGCCCTATATCCATCTCCTTAGGTTCCCTGGATGCAGCTGAGGCTCCCTGAGGGCGGGAAGGTTGAATGGCACAGGCGTGAGTTGTCCTGTGTCCATCAGCCTCAGCACTAGAGAGCTGTCCTGGCCAAGTTCAATCTACTCACACAGACATAGCCCTGTGGCTCATCTGTTGTTTGCAGGGCATGGTTATCTATCAGAAGCTGCTTCTCAGTGTCATGGGTCTCAACTCGCAGCCCTGCTCCTGTGCCCCACAGCCCCTTGCTGCTGCAGTGGATCTCACTCTGTGCTGGGCAGCAGTCCTTTCCAGCCTTCCAGTGGAGCAGAGGCCAGGGAAAGCCTCTCACAGAGCCAGAAGCCGTGGGCCAGCTGCACCCTGGACACACAGGTCACTCCTGCCTCTCTCCCTGGCTGCCAGCCAGTCAAGACGGGGGACCTGTGGGATTGGACAAGGCAAAAAAGGTTCTGAGCCAAGCTGACAGAGGGTACAGTGCTGAGGAGGTGACATTACCGTGAGGATTCCTGGATTCTTACAAGCAGGAAACTGCTAATAAACAAACCTGCACCTTTATCCTTGCTGCTTGTTCATGAGTTGAGCTTTCCTGCTCTAGACCAGACTTTGTCACCAATCCCCCTTAGGGTCTGAATGAATCGCCACTTTTTAGCAAAATTTTCTGAACACAAAACTTAAGTAAAGGAATATTTCTGCATTTAGTTCTTTCTGCAACACTACAGATACTGAAGTTCTTTTGCTAGCATAAAGAGCAAATCACCTGTTGACCTTTCTGTTTGAATATATGCCAAATCCTTTATGTTCTCTTGTGTGTGGCTTCAGAAACGGTTAACAGCAGGAAGACTACTTGTATTGCATTAGCCAGAGATAGGAGAAAAATGTATTTATGGATCAGTGTAATCCAGTCATTTGTTTATGGATGCAAAGTCCTTCAGGGACTGTCACAAATTCCCAACTGTCGGAGAGAGCCAGATTTTGCAATTGCATCTCTGAGCTATCTGCAAGGCACATAAAATTATACGTATCCAGGCAGCTCTCTGTGACTTTGCATCTGCAAAAGATTGAGAACTCTTCCAGCAAGGATATGCAGTAAATTAAGCTCAAGAAATATGCCTGTGAAAAAAATTGCCTCTGAAAAATAAGTATTTTGGGTAAATCTTCCATGGGTGGAAATCTCCTTAGCAGAGGTAGAGTTGAGCAAATGCAGACAGCTGTTAAATACTGAAATTATTACCAGCTGTCAGAAACTTATTTTTTCCCACCTTTGTATGTTTGTCTCTGTACTCATCATTTTTTCCCTGAAGTTTTGTTGATACTCTAGAAAATTGGAGAGAAATATCACATCTGAATCCATTTAAAAACACACAGAGGCACAGACAAAAAAAAAAAAAAAACCAAAAAAACCCCCCAAAAAACCCAAACAACAAAAAAACCCCCAAAACCAAAACAAAAAAACCCCCAAAACAACAACAAAAACAAAAGCCAACAAAAAAACCCCACCAAAAAAACCCCAAACAAACCCACCAAAGATATTTAACTTTCTTAAATGTTCTACAGTCTAATGTATCATGGCATAAGGATAAGATCTGGTACTTGGCAGAAACAACAATGCCTTCGATAGGATCTATGTAGAATTTTTACCAACAGGACAAATTAGGTTTGGGAAGTGGCAACAGCAACAATAAAGAGAAATTTTCTGTAAGATCAGCACATCGCTTTGTTTCTAGTCTGGGAAATTGCCATTTATACCTAGGAGAGGATAAAATTGTATTACCGTAGTGTGAACACATGGGAACAAGAGTAATAGATGAATGGGAAACAAACAAATAAACAAATGCACAAACAAATGACCAAAAACCCCACCCTTTATACAGGTAGTGACTAAAGGGTAATTCTTTGCATCATTAGGATATAATAGACAAGAACCATGGGTATAAGAGAAAGGGTAAGAATTTCAAAAGCCTCTGCATTTATATGAGTAAGTCCTTGGGGCATATTAGAAAATTAACAGGAGGTGACCATATACTGTTATGATAAAGGCCACAGAAACTTCTCTCTTTCAAGTCAAGTTTGCATCAACAAAAGCAAAAATAAGGACTTCTTGCTGCATGTACATCTGTCCTTCCCTCCCCTTGTTTGATGCCATCTAATAAAGTGAAAAGTCTACTCTCCTGACAGCACAAGTGAAATAAATGCTAAACAAGTGATTTGTAGATTGTGCTTCCTTTTAGGATGCCTGCAAAACCACCTGCCTAACTTGCTGGCAGCTACATTTCAAGGACTGGTTTTTAATGTGTTGATCTGCTTGGAGTCACCCCTGAAGTACTTTTTTTAACCACAGTCTTCAAGGCTCAGTTAAATTCACTTCTAAAACCATTGATACTGCACCAGCATTTTTATATCAGTTAGCTAAAACATAGTATGGAGGCCACTTCATTGTCATTATAGTGATCTATGTTCTAACATAAGGGTTAATGAGATTTACCATATTAGTTACACCTTGTTCTTGACTCTTTGCTTAGAAGATACTTAGTGTTAAGTACCAAGTACTCATTATTAACATTTGTACTAGCATAAGTAGTAGGGCTAATAGTAATATTGAATCTCCTTCGTAGCTGAAATCACAAAGCATTAAGATCCACCAAAGGCTTATATAATAGAACTGCTACCTTTCTAATTTTGAGCAAAGTTTGACTTTATTCTCTTAAATAAGAGTTCCGGTAGATGCATAGGGCATCTCTGAAAATTGTGTTACCCATTGCAGTGTCAAAGTAAGCAACATACAGGAGCTTGCAGCTGGAATCACTAGCCATTGTGTGCCACTTCTGCTCTTGGATCAAAGGATCATGCTTGAGGGAGCTGCTGAGGGCTAACCGTTCAATGATCCTTCAAAATGGAGATATGGATTTGTGTCCCCTTGGCCTCCGTTACAGCCTTGAAACTGACCTCTGTACTCCCTAGGTCAGAATTTTCCCTTTTAATTTAGATAGTCTGAGTTTGACGACCTACCTAAAATTCCACAAACACAGGTTGTCTACTATTGAGTCTGAATTACATCAATTTTTGCAGACTGAGGAGGCTGAAGTTCTTAAAGCCTGTGAAAAGCATAGTTTGTATAAAGTTCTGGGTGGTGAAAAGAGCAACAAGGTCTTTCTCAGGTCAGTCAGAAAGTGAGAAAAGAGTTAACACTACTTTATAGCAAGTTTCCAATGAACCTTAACAGTGGCTTAAACAAAAAAAAATTAGAAATTACTGCACTGCGAAAATAGAGCTATCTCTGATAGCAGTGAAGACACGGTTATAAAGTAAGTATTTAATGTAAATTACAGATAACCTTAAATCTTCAAATCAAGAACACAGTATTAATCAAGACAGAACTTTTTAACATGCTATCGGTTTGAGCAGTTTGTTGTATTTTATCAAGAGCTGTTGGCACTACAATATTAATACTTCCAACAAAACTAACAAAAGACCATCAGAATTTGATGCCTTTTATATTTTAAGTGGTTACAGAAGTAAGCCTTCTTCTCCCAGTATGTTCTAACAAGGACAGTAGAAAATCATTTAATCCCTTCTGAATTAAAAAGCTGTTTGCTTCTGCTCTCTTCCTAGATGCAATTTCTTCTCTGCGTGCACTTCCCCCCCCACAAAAAATTCACTATCATTCATCTTAGTGTATCGTTCATCTTAGCGTATCATTCTTCATTTCTTACTATATAAAATTAATGTCAGTCTCACACCTTCAATCTGTTCAATAGACAAATAAAATTATAAAATGGAAAAACCAGCAAAGAGCTTGATACAGAGCCTCATTCCACTGAAATCAACAAGAACAAGACACCTCAGCAGCAAAAACATGACATGATCCACACCTACTCCAGATCAATAGCAGACAGACTGCTGTGGCTGTTGTGATGTTCTCTATGAGCTTGCTAGTTAACAGAAAGCATTTAGGGAAATTGAACCTATTAAATAATATTTCTAGGCATTTGCACTGTAACACCCATCAATCTCAATGAGCCTTGGCACTTGAATTTAATTGATAGGCCACATTCCTGCTACTCTTTCTGCTCAGTTTCAGAGTTCTTCACTTCAGACTTCAAATATAACAGATCTGGGGAAGAATTAATCTTTTATTTCAATGGTGCATTTAATAAAATAATGAAGATGGAAAATCCCAAATTCTCTTCTTTGGCCATCTGCCTCTTAAATTCTGTTCTACCTATCTTCAAAGTGAAATCTCTTTCATCTCTTGCATTATTTAGCATCTTCCCTTCCCTATTCTATTCCCACTCCACTTCCCCAAGGAAAGAAATGACATTTAGGGTCAGTTCCATATAGTAGTATATCTTCCATTTTGAATGCTTCTCTGTTTCATTTTGTGGCCCATGGCTGTGAAAAGTGGCACGGTTTCATGTTCCTAATAGAATAAAAAGTATGGTGTGTTGCTACCACACACCTTTTTTTTTGCTACCATTTCTTCATCCCCTAAACCATAAAAACAATAAACTTTTGCCTCAGAGAAATTATCATGGTAGTTAATTTGGTGACATGTAACAAGATGAGCATTTTTGTCTTTTTTTAACCTCACAAACCTTTTCTATTTCCAATTGAAATTTTAAACTGATCTTTCTGTAGCATTTACACTGACAAGCAAGTGGGCTTTTAATAATTTACCCATGTTGCTGCAAAGAGGCGGGGAAGGACTGCAAGTTTAAAACACAAAGGAGAAAAGTTAATTTAAAGTGATGTTTGGTAAAAAGTCCCCTTTGAGATCCTGTTGTGTAATTGAACAGATTAAGAGAACTGACAGTAACTTCACGGTATGCCTAAGTGGAGGTCTCTACGGGTCAGCTCTCGGATCTTGTGCCGACACGTTAAACAAGTTTGTCAATTTTCCATCAGATTGATTTTTCTCACAGGTCTGGAAGCCTCGTCTCATTTCATCTTATTTCCACAGGGGTTCTTAACATTGCAAACTGCCATTTACTTTTGTCTCAAAGTGTGAGGAATGATTTTTATCTCTGAGTGGCAATCACGACAGGCAGCTCCAGCATGGCTTATAATGTTGCACATTGTCCTTCCTCACCAACTGGGGTTTCTTTTGTGTTTTTCCCCTCTTTGGGAATGATGTGGATTTTTAGAATACATTCAAAATAATTATTAACAGAATGTACTTAGGGCAGATGTCTGTAGTCTCTGAAGTGAACAAAAAAAAGCAACAGAAACCGTGAGTTTTTTTCTGTGCTGTTTTCAGCATAATGAGAGGTCAGCTTGAGAAAATATGATGTCTCTGGGAAGGTCACAGGGAAGAGTATTAACCTCTCTTTACATTTCCATGTCTATTGTCCCCTCCTGTTAATGTCAAGGGAAGTTATGTGCACAAAATAAAGAGCATGCTTCTGAATAGGTTAACACTGCTGAAGATTATAATGATATATATTTGAATTAATTGCACTAATGACAAGAATCTACTCTTACTCCACACCAGGTTAAATAAGTGCAAAATTTGTCTGAAAGCCTATGGGACCTGATGGTATTCTCAGATGGGTTGTACAAACATGCAGTCCCCTTGATACAAACTAAGCTACTAGGAACTTAACCACTTTTTTGACCTAATGACCTCTTGATGAAAGAAGTTTGCCATTTATATCAGTGATATGAGGGGGAAATCATAAGGCTCTCCCAACTCCATGTTCTCTTGCCTCCAAATCTGGTAGTCTTTTCCACTTGTGATAACTGGCTGTAGTCAATCATTAAAACCATAATTACTCTCATACTCTTTGTAAGAATTTCTCACAAACATCAGTATCTAAGACAGATGCAAAGCAATGAGCCCAGTTCTGAATTTCCCTGGTGCTAGATACATCGTCTTGCCAAAAACATGGAAAGATTCATCATCCCTTCTTTTGGAGGCTTGTACTCCAAAGGTTATCAAACTTTTAATAATCAAGCAGATTTCCAAGTTTTAATACAGATGCAAGTAAGTTTCATTCATTTTTCTCCAAAATATGATATACTGGACCTAATCAATCACTAATTAAGTGATCAAAGACAATGTGGAAGTTACCAAATCATTTGGTAATAAGCAATGCATAACTACTGTAAAATATTTACTGCCATTTTGTAATCTCTGTAAAAAATATGAAGACCAAAAAAAAAAAAGAGACAAAATAACAAAACAAACCTAGTGATGATTTTTGCTGCTAGTATGACTTGACAGGAAAGGAGTTGGAACTGCTGAACTGGTGATCCATGGGGCACTTCTAACCCAGGAGGAAACACTGGATGCCAGCCCAGCCCTGCACAGCTGGCAAGGGAGACAACAGTCCGTGATGAGCCAGGTGTGCCTGCAGCTGCACTGGCTGCTCCTGGGGCAAGGAAAGGGGAGGGTAATCCAGGAAAGGCCCTGGGAGCCTCACAGCTGGAGACACATCAGACTGATCCTCCACCTCAGTCTGTGGAAGGGATGGTGAGACCTGACCACAGCTTGTGAGGGCATGGTGGGAGGGATGGGGAGATGCCCTCGGGATCAGTCCATGGGGGTTGGAGGCAAGGGAGGCCCGGCCCAAGGGTCAGGGTCCAGGGTCATGTTGAGGAAGTGAGGGACTGGGAAAGAACAGGGTATTGAGTGTTTCTGCCCTTCCTTCTGCCTTCCCTCCTTCCTTGTTGAATGTTTTTGTGGATAGTAATGGTCCAAGAGTGCTTTTACTGGGAGAGACAACAATTTGGACAGCCCTAGATGCCCTCAAGGCATTGACTTGCCATAGAGAAGTCTGGTCAATGAGTTAAGCTTAAAACCCTGCACTGTAGATCACACATTACAGAAAAAAAGGGATATCTACTACTGTAGGAAGTACTTTTGTACTTCCATTTTATATTCCTCATTACAGCTGATAGGTAACCCCTCAAATAAGAGCTGAGCAAAATTCCTTCATTTCCATGTTGTATCTGAGTTACTCAATCATAATGAATGAGGGAAGTCTTTTTTTGTGCCAAACTGTTCATGACAGCTCAGTTTGGTTTGCACAGGTTGGCTCAGCCTATCTAATTTTTTGGCAAACTCTCTGGAAAGACTCCTGAACAAGCACTTCCTTTTTGCTTTGTTGCAGCTTAATATGAAAACACACAACAGCAGACTGTGTCAGCAGAAGGGCATGTAAACAAGTATTTACAGGCTTTTGATCATGATATAGATACCCCAAACAACACTGCCAGAAATGGTCATCGGTCACAGAGGTGGTTTAGCAAGATGATGTGAGATAGTTAAATGAGATTTAAATTATAAAGCCAGGTTTTTTCAGCTGTTATCAGCTTCTGTGTGAACACTTCCTGTAAGCTGAGGCTTCACCATATGGATGAGGCACTGCTTCCACTGCATCCAGGCTAGCAGAAGGATGTGGCTCAGCACAGCAGCCCCAGCTCTGCCACCCTCCCAGGAGTTTGGGCTCCCCAATCCACCTTCCCTCTCCAGACTACCTTGAAAAAAGCCCCTTTCCCTGTGACCATGCAATGGCAGTAAGAAGACCCTCTGACCAGGTCCTGGTCTGGACTGTAAGAAGTAGAGAACTTTTTTGTGTGTACTCCATATATATATATATATGACCAGGTCCTGGTCTGGACTGTAAGAAGTAGAGAACTTTTTTGTGTGTACTCCATATATATATATATATATATATATACATATACATATATACCTGAAAGAGAAAATCACAGTCTTCTGGATTTTTAGGCATCTCAAACCTGGCACAATTGTTTAAAAATCTTGTAAGTTCACTGCAAAGTTAGCTTAATAGACACTTCTCACAATTAAATATTTTAGACATCTTAAATTTTTTCCATAATTTCAGAATAATTAGATCACAATATGGATTAATTTCTTGTCACATCCAATTTTTTTTGTTGCAAGATATTTTGAAGGAGTGAAACACAAAAACAAGTTGCTGACATTTGTAAACTCTCTCTTTTTTTGTACACATAAACATAAAATAGGTGACATTTGGCTCTTCCATCCTTTCTTCCCTGCTTCTTCAGTGCAAATATTATCCAGACAGTCATGTTAAACAAATATCATAGTATCTATAAACAAGGATGTATAAATCTCATTGTCCTGGTCAGCAGCTCAGGATCAAACTATCCTCTTAAGCCATTCTGATCTGCAGGTGACCTTGAGCTAATTGCTTTCCTACACTGTTACATGAAGGTTGCTATACTTCCTAATCTCACATACTTTATTTATTTATAGGTAGCAGTACTGTATCAATAGCATAAAAGCAACTTTTAAATTGTATTTGCATCATTTTATGGGATGGAATTGCAGGATTATTTATAAGATACTGTGTGATTATTGTTTTCTGGTTACTGTATTTGTAAGAATGTAAACATGATATAATGAGTTTTTTCATCTGGCTTTTTGGGATGGAACAGGGTGCTAAAACTGACAATTTTCTGATCAAGGACAGAACTACAACCTCTTTGAAAATTACCAGGAGCTATGCCTGATACAATTCTATACTTCCTAATACAAATGTTCTCAGCTATGCATATCTTCAGAATGTCTTAGTGCTGTCATATTTTAAATAATATTGCAAGAGAGTTGGCTGTTACTTAGAGTGTGTCTGTCCTCTGCATTCATTGCTGAATACTAAATGCTCCAGTCTCTTAAGACCCCTTTAAATGACAGTGCTGCTATATTTTTTTGCTTTAAGACTTTTGTTGGCATGTGAAAATGTGGATAACCAGAAAAGCTTACAGTTTGCTTTAATGACAAGTTACCTGAAGTTGTACAATGGCCTCTGTGTAGACTTCTCTAATCCCTGTCAATGCTCAGCATATCCCAGGATCAAATCCCTGATGAGAATGGAGTGAATTGATTCACTGTTTCCTGCTTTCTTATTGAATGCTTTTATATTCTTTCATAAACTAGTAAAACCCCAATCATATAAAATTAAGAGGTCATGGTGAAATGACCGAAGTAGCTAATTTGAAGAGCCACTGCATTCTTTAAGGGTCTGATTCAGGGACATCTATCGATACTGTGGATACTGCTTAATCATGAAATCAATACTTCAAATCAAACACACGTGGCCAGGAGCTGATTTGCAATGGCATTTCCATAGTGTTTAAGAACAAAGTATTAGCTTGCTTTGGAATGTTTTCTGATCACCTAAGTGATCAAACCTCTGCAGAGTTGCTTTCTCCTGATGAGCCTCAGAAAAATCTGAAGAGATCTCTACCAATTTTGATTTTGGAACGTGTGGATAGGGGAAACATTTGGCAAAACGTTTAGCTTTGATCAAGTTTGCAAACCTTGGCTTCTAGACATCCTCTGTAATCTGGCACTGGTGACAGTGGAGAGCAGAGACAACAGTCTCAGCAGAGGTTTTGAGCCTCTGCTGAAATCTTGCCTGAAAGTGCAAAAACTGACAGGTGAAAAAAACCCCAAAACCAAACCCTAGTAAAAATAGTTAAAATATCCCCCCTGACCCCAAACCTATGAGAACAGAAAGAGTTTTGTATGCTGAGACTGACCTTTAGAGATCCCAAGCTGGTCCATGTTGCACTGAGGCTTTCTTCTTACCTTGCCAGACCTTGGCAGCCTCCAATACCATACCTGTTGTTTACTCTGTAAGCTGGTGACCAAGCTGCTTGTGCCAACCCACTGCATTTGCTCCATCCTGGTCTCCCCTCATAGTGATCAGGAATCCAAGGCACAGAAGTTTAACTACACAAAGGGTAGCAGTATTTCAAACAAAAAATTTTTTAGAACCAGGTACACTTTTTCTAATTCTGAGCTTTGATATTGGTGTGACAAAATTCAGCGTATGATAAAATATGATTAAAATGAATATGTGTAAAGGTATAATGAGATAAAGTTACACACTGAAGGCAGGATGAATGACTGATGTCTGAATTATTGTGTTACAATAGGTGAGGATAACAGCAGTGGAAAAAGAAATATTTAGACTGCATATGATAATGCTAGGAGAAAAATACTGTTCTTATACCTATCATATGGGTAAAGATGCCTCCTTTTAAGGAATTAATTTTTACTGAGATGCAGTTGTGCATGGAAACTCTGGGAGCATGCAGTTTAGGTGACGGTTTCACGGATGTTTGTGGGGCAGTTACTCTTTCCAAGCAGGACAGTTCATTTCAAAGTCCCCACTGCAGGGTTTACTTTCCACCAACAGCGTGCTTGCAGGATGCATGCCAGCATGCTTGCTCTCCGTAGCCTGACATGGGATCTCCACTTTCTGAAACCCAGGCTGTTTCTTCACATTTGCTCCAAAATTAGCAAGTGATTCGTTCTGATATGTTAGCAATTACACCAGCCTGAGGACACCTGGAGCAGCATCTTCTGGAGATAAAGGCACACTATGTATTAAACATGAGTCATGATCTCACTCCTCAGGTAGTATTAATGAAGAAAAAAAATAAGTTAAAGCCCATCCAGAAATACCAGTCTGTGAAAATCAGTCCCTTGCTCATTTCTACAGGCACAGAGCTGTGATGAAGCCTTTAGCATGGCCTGTGAAGATGTCATCTTATTGGCAGCCCTCCCCAGCCATTTGTGGCCTCACCATTTGGAAGCAGGCCATAAAGAGCCCATGGAGAGACGCTATATCTGCTTGGTTATTATTAGTTGCCTGGTACTGCTACTGTTGTATTCCTGGTGTCTTTCCTCATGTTGCTGCACATGGTCACATGCTGGAATTTCAGTAGCACGTGGAGAGAGAACTCTGTGTGTGTAGAGACAAGGCAGGAGCTCTGGAACCACACACTGGGGTCAGGTGCCCATGGGGCTCTGATGCATCCACCCCACAGGGCTGCCAAGTGCCCACTCCTCCTCCCCAAGAGGGTGTGGGTACCTAGTAAGAAGGAAAAGTGTTATGGATGGAGACAAAGACAGGGAGATCCCTCACCAGCCCCTGTCAGAAACAAGTCAGGTACCACATGGGGAAAATGAGTTTAATTTCTTACCAGTTCAAGTAAGTCTGGAAAGTGAACAGTAAAGACAAAAACTAAAGCAGAATTCTCATCTTACTCACTCACTCAGACTCAAAACGTCTCCCTGTTTCCAGATTCCTTCATTCCTTCCTTGCAACCAGAGCAGGGAGATGGGCAATGGGTGCTGTGGTCAGATGTGACAGCTCCTCTCCTTCCTCCCCAGGTAACCTTCGCACCTTCTTTCTCAGGAAAGACTGGCCCGGGATGAGTTTTCCAGCAGCCCAGCTGAGCACATAAGGAGGAGGCTGGGTAATGGCTCTGCCAGGGAAAGCAGCTTTGTGTGCCTTGTAGACAAAGACTTAATAAGTGCCACTCCCAAGGCCCAACGGGAGGCTGAAAATGGATGCGTACACATTTCCTTCCCTTCTGGATTCTGCGGGCTGTTTGCAAGCAGTTTGGAGAAGTTAGTTTTCCCAGTGGGGAACAGACCTCTGGTTAGCAATCAATAAAGCAATCCTTTAATATTCCTCTGACTGGGCAAAAAAAAAAAAAAAAAAAGGGGTGTACTATAGATTTGTATTGGAAGAAAGCTGCCCCTCCCTCCTGTGAGGAGGGGCCTGAAATAGAGAAAGATGGATAAACAAATAATTGTCTGGTTTTAATGAACACATCCATTATATCAGCAATAGTTATGGCAACAGGAATTATGTACTTTGAGGCAGCATCTCTTGTGCCTTGTAAACACCTCAGCCTTCTGTCAGGGCCCCTGCTGGGGCTATTTACAGCTTCAATATTACAAGGTAGCTACTCTCTAATTATACACAACTGAATTGGTTTCTACCACTCAGGTCCTTGGTTAACCCTTAATAATAATTAATTTTTTACTGTTGCACTGTATATAAACTTAAAAGTTTCAAGATGGTAAGGTGTCCCGGTAGAGTAGAAAACTTATTAAGATATCAAGACATGCATGCATTGCAATTTTGGTTTTCATTAGTGGCAAAAAGCCCCACAGAAAGAAAAAATAAAATAAAAAGGGAGCAGCACAAAGTCACTGAAACTGAGACTTGGAGCTTATACAACACCACTTGCATTGCAAGAGGTCTGTTGTCCTAATTTGCTTTCTTTTTCTTTTTTTTCCCCCAAAGAATCAGCCTGTACTCAGGACTTGGTTCCAACATATGAGTGTGTTAATCAGAGCTACATTAGGCAGCCAGTATGTGACACACAAACTTTGCTCAGTTGATTGAATTTTCCTCCGTGCTAAGCTTGGAGGGATTTTATTTGTCTTGTCAGTGGGGGCTGCAGTCTTTATGCAGGCATTTATATAAGTCTTCTTCTAAACAGCAGTGGACTGCTTAGAGCAGATGAGGTGAAAGAAAGGGAATATCTGCTGCCAGCCCAGTACAGTGCTTCACAGAGATGCCCCTTGAACTAAAGGATCAGAATTACTCCAGGACCTTCTGTCTAACCTGCACCCACAGGAAAAATAAAGGAAAAGCTGAAAGAGTGGGAAAAAAATGGAAAATGCCCTCTGTCAATCTTTTTCTCCTGAAACTCCTTCCCTTTCCTCCCACAGCATCTGATTAAAGCCATAGACTGGGCTCTGCTTTCTTTGTCACAGGCTGCAATCAAGCAAATCAGGGAATATGCATTTCTCTCAGTCCAGAAAGCATTCAGGGATACAGAACAGCTGGTGAGAAGTGAATGTGGACCCATTTGACAGGAAGGAAGATCTACCCCTGAGAGCAATTCCAAAGGAAATAAACATCAAAATGAATGACTTACAAGGCACTGTAACCTCATTTGTTGGCAAATTGAATACTCTCACCACACATAAATATTCTTGAGCAGAGATCTGATCTTGTGGGCTCCCAGCTATTAAAACAGCACAGTTTTAGCAGCATGCAAGGAGAGGTTGAACAAACATCTTAGCTGTAAAACTCATTAATGAGCCATCATAAAACAGTAAATTTGATAGTATAAATGTGAGAAAATCAAGTCAGGTCTCACTGTATTCATATGTGGATGAACAGAGGAAATAGCAGGGAGAAGAACACCTCAGATGGGGTGAAGTAACTCTGCTGGGTGAGCTGTGAAAGGGCAGGATGCTCCTGCCTTTCAGAACCATCACAGGGGTTCTTCAGCAGGAGGTGCAGGGACCATGCATCACTCAAAGTTGAAAGGTCTGTCAGCAACACACAGGCATGTAGGGGTGATCTCTCCTGCAGCTTGATAATCTGAGAGTCCAACAGAGGGACAGCGACCTCTGCATCCAAAGCTGGAAGGAGGTAAAAGCAGGTGGACTGGTAGATTCATAGCACTATACTCAGAGTGGGACTGTGGTGGATACTGGAATGAGGGACTGCTAAAAGAGGAGGACTCTCAGTTTCTCTGCCATGTGTCTTCAGGCTAAAGGTGACTAGATGTGTTTTCCTGTATCACCTAAAAGGAAAGGAATTAAGGGGGAAACAGCTTCTATAAGGTATCTCCAGGAAGACAAATGTGGATTAACAGTACAGCTTTACTAGCTCTGGGAGCCATTTCTATAACTCTGTTTTAGCCAGGAAAATTATTACATCATTAAATAAGCCTTAGAGTATTCATTCAAATTTGCTTTTCCTTCTTTACTTTTAAAGCTTAAACAACTGTAGCAAGTGCATGTGGCTGTGTGTGTCAGTCCCGACAATGCAATTTACATTATGCTTTTGTTGCATCCTCTCTCTTTAGACCCAGGAGAGATGACTGTGATTTCTTTAATGGTAAGGTTTCCTGCATTTATCATAATGACTAAACCAAGGGGATTTTTTCCTGTGGATGTGAGAATACAGATGGTTTATTGTCACATTATCAAAAGGCATACTTTTTAGAGACAATAGACTTTTCAACAAACAGTTTCTGAGCCTAGATCATACAACATTAATTGTACAGTTGCTCATTTGCCCATGCAAATGTGGCCACTGGATGTCTATGCTTTTAGATGAATGGGAATGTATGCAAAATGAAAATCATTACAAATTCATCTTGACATACCTGAAAATACACAAGAAAGAACAGCTTTTATAACAGCTCTTTTCTACCAATATATTCAGTTTTTACCTCTTCCATTTTTTCCAGGGAGATACTGTAAGGTTTATGAGCCTTTCTGAATTTGCTAATGGACTTATCTACTAAAGCAGGACCTTGAAATATGCATGTTCTTTTCTCTGAACTAATAATCTTTGCCATTTTCTTCTTTGAGAAACTGATATTGTTTAAATTCATTTAGCTAACTTCCAAAATAATTTTGTTTTGGTTTTGATTTTTCCTTTGTATAATGTGGGTCAGAGGCAACAAGAAATAACTTTGCTGTCCCTAAAAATTACCTCACAAAATTTTGCACCGACATACAAGGCAGGGTAGAGACTGTGACAGAAATAACAAAAAAGCAGCTCCAGAATGTCTGGCACGGATACAGTGTGCAGCATTATAATGTCATCATACCTTCTCAGCATGCTGCTTTGTATAAGTTGAAGATGGTTTTTTGCCTTGACAATTGTGGCTTACAAAGGGAAAAGTACATATGGTAGAGTTATCCTATCTAATGCTTAAATTCAAACTTTATCTATGAAACTCGGTTTCTGGATTTTTTTTTTTTTTTAATAGAATAGCTTCAGATGTTGGGTTTTGTTGGTTTGGGTTTTTTTCTTTTCCTTCTTTTTCTGCTTTTGCAATTTTTTGCCTATGTCTGGGCAGGCTAGTTTTTAATATTTCCATTTTTACTTTCCTCCACCTTTCCATATTCCATACATTTTCATGCTTAGTCAAGGTTACAGAGTGACAAAAGAATGGAGATGATGCAATATCTTTGCTCTGCAACTTGAAAACACTGCAGAATATTTGAAAACCGGGTAAGCATAAAAGAATAAGAAGATGAAAAGAAAAATTTAAAAAGTGTTTTGTTTTGCTTTATTTTATTTTATTTTTTATTCAGAGCAGCAGAGCAAAAACCATACAATTAAAAAAAGTTTACATTTTTTTAAAAAATACAAAAATTATGTTTCTGTTTCCTATTTTTTCTAAAGTTCCTAGGTAAAAAGAGTTATAGCATTTATAAACCAAAGTAAATCCATCTCTTTAAAATAAAGTTCTAGCATGAGGGGAAGATTTAGTCGAAAAACCTTGATCCTTCCTATAAACCCTCTTATTCTAGTCACTAATACCTAGATTTTCAATCGTGCTTCTATTTCTGTGGTCCCACTGTAGTGGCTGATCAGAAGCTCAGTGGTCAGTTTAAAGGACAACCTCCTTAGTATGTACTGGTATTATGATTAATAGCTCATCACCCATATTATAAGAGAACGAACTGTATTACCTCCAGGCAAAAAATCCAAGAAAAACTTACTGTATAGTCTAATAAAGTGCCAAACCATAAGTCCTTGAAATTTTTTGTTGTTTGAAAAATTTATTTAGATAAAAATTTCTATAGGCAGTCACACAATAGTTGAATTGCAAAGTTATCAGTTAAGAAATTACATTGCAGTTTAAGACACAAACTCAAGATTCAGACAGTCTAATGTGTGTGTGTCCCTGAGTTCTGCAGAGGGTTCATCTCTGCAGTTTGTGAACTCTTCTGGGTAATCTCTGCATGGGGAATGTCTGCCCAAAGCAAAACAGCTCCATAGCCCACCATGTTTGTCGTCAGGAATGTTTGGTAGAATAAGGGTTAAATAAGTCAGTGCTCATTGGGAGGCTGTTTCAAGCACAGCACACTCATCCATGCAGGTGGCACAGGTATGGCACTGCTCTGCTGTCAGCCCGAGTTAATGGCCAATTTGGCAGCCCTGCTTCTCGTGAACCATGAATGAAATCCTGGCCCCACAAAGGCAGTGGTAAAACTCCCACCAGGGTGAGTGAAAAGGGAATTATGTTACACCTTTCACGATGAAATGCCAAAGTTTATACTCTTATTGTAATGCCTGAAGCTGTGAGATATTGTTATTATGTCCTTGGTTGGGTTTAATCTATTTTGTTACTACTATTCATTTATTTGTAAAATAGGTGTAAAACTTACTATTTCACGAGGAACCTCACTGCTCTAAATTTATACTTTGTGATTCAAAACAGTAAAAATCATGTGCAAATTTCAGATTCTACTCTCAAAGTTCATGTTTATGTAGCAGCAGATTGAACACATTTCAAGATGATCTCCAAATATAGACCTCCAGAAGTCAGTTTAAATCCCCAGCCAATGCACTCCTTAGCAATATTTCCCTACTGCTCTGCTGGGTGCTATCAAATGATGTGATGATAAAAGAGACATTGGAAATGGAGCAACAGCTAATAAATTGAAATAAAATAAACAAAATAATGCAAAATAAATTAATTCAAAAACCAGTCACCACACCACCACCAAAAAAAAAAAAAAAAAAAAAAAAAAGGAAAAAAACCCCTTGGAGCTCTTCATTGCCATGTGAAAATCCCCCAGTGCTTCAAATAAATTCTCGTCTCCTTGAAGTGATCTTTCCACAAGCTGTATTAATATATTTAAAAAGAAGTTCTCTGCCACACTGCAAGTTCCTTGTTGACTTGTTTGGTGGCCCCTGAGAGAACATCAGGAGAGCTTTATTTGGAAGGACACTGGGGGAGAGCAGATTAAACAGGCTTCTGGCTGCATTCAATTTTCTCTAGTTTGGGGAGATTTTGCACCTTTCTTGAAGATTGTATCAACTGGGATTAGCACATTCCATTTCCTGCACTCCTCATAAAGCTGAGAACTAAAGAAAATTAAAGTAAAGGTCACTGAACTTGGCTACGTTTTTCTTTTGCTAAGAATTTGTCCATATGTTTGCCTCTTTTTGCTTTGATCACATTTTATTTTGGCAGGCTCTATGTATGCGTGCATGTGTAGGGGTTTCATGGTTTTCCATTCCACTGCGCAACTGCTGTGTGAATTCATCCCACTTCCGTTCACTTTATGGAAACGATTTGTGTGTAACTTTGCTTTCACTCTTTCATCAAATTTGTTCTTAGTGATGGAGGGTAACCCAAGGTACCCCTTTTTCTCTCTTTGAATTGGCAGTGCTTCCCTGTCCCTCAGCCCCACAGGATTCAGCACGTCCTCTCCCGCTTGGCCTGCACAGAGACTCACTGTCCTGCTCCTCCCGCTGTGCAAATCATTTACAGCCTCCCCAGGAGCCTCCTTTCTGCCACCCTGCAGCGTCAGCAGTGGGATTTTGGGAACACTTGTCCCTTTTGTTCCAGACCAGGGGCACTAAACCTGTGTCACAGTCCATCAGTCAGTTGCTTAGTAGTTAATTTGGGTCATTTGAACAGGCTGGATTTAAATCAGTAACCCAATTGTCACTACCAACGTCTTGAGCGAACTGCTAGTCTTTGTGTATTTATACATCTGTTTTTTCTTATCATTGTTCTGAAAAAAATACACAAAGGACTTTTTTTTTTTTTTTAATAGATAACAAAAA
>VWYP01013852.1:3036-37365 GCA_013400435.1 Pycnonotus jocosus | reverse complement strand
ATCAAAAACCAACCACCCCACCCCCCACAAAAAAAAAAAAAAAAAAAAAAAGGAAAAAAACCCCTTGGAGCTCTTCATTGCCATGTGAAAATCCCCCAGTGCTTCAAATAAATTCTCGTCTCCTTGAAGTGATCTTTCCACAAGCTGTATTAATATATTTAAAAAGAAGTTCTCTGCCACACTGCAAGTTCCTTGTTGACTTGTTTGGTGGCCCCTGAGAGAACATCAGGAGAGCTTTATTTGGAAGGACACTGGGGGAGAGCAGATTAAACAGGCTTCTGGCTGCATTCAATTTTCTCTAGTTTTGGGAGATTTTGCAACTTTCTTGAAGTTNTCCCGCTGTGCAAATCATTTACAGCCTCCCCAGGAGCCTCCTTTCTGCCACCCTGCAGCGTCAGCAGTGGGATTTTGGGAACACTTGTCCCTTTTGTTCCAGACCAGGGGCACTAAACCTGTGTCACAGTCCATCAGTCAGTTGCTTAGTAGTTAATTTGGGTCATTTGAACAGGCTGGATTTAAATCAGTAACCCAATTGTCACTACCAACGTCTTGAGCGAACTGCTAGTCTTTGTGTATTTATACATCTGTTTTTTCTTATCATTGTTCTGAAAAAAATACACAAAGGACTTTTTTTTTTTTTTTTAATAGATACCAACAACTACCCCTTCGCACAGGTCTGAGATCAGGCCTGACAGCTTTAACCTGTACTTGTTGGCTCACGTTCAGGCTCTGGAGACTATGTGGCAAATTCATGGATGATTTCTGCTGTGGAGGTTTAACAGTTAGAGAGCCCCCCAGCACCAGGCAGAGGAGGCAGGTCCTCAGCAGTGCCCACACAAGGCAAGGGGAGCGGGTGGGCATGAGGGGTGCCTTCACACCCTTCCCTGGCCTCAGATCAGGTTTCCTGTGCTTGCCCAGAGTGCCCCACCCTTGCCATTTCTTTGAGTGTACAGAGGCTCTTTGCCAGTTCCCCATTAGTCTATCATAATAAGATTCAGCTTCCGTTTTATTTTTGTGATAAGTCTGGGCAGTAGAGCCCAGGGGAAGTCAAATAAGGGCAGGGTACTTTATGCAACCAGAGCTGAAGTGTGGCTGAGCTTGACTAAACCTACAAGGGACAGCAAAGGGTAAAACAGCTTACACTGGCCAGGCCTTAGTGCTTTTCTTCCTTCTGCCTCTAATTCCACATTCTAAGCATCTTGGGTCTACAAAGAGCTTTACTATATATGTCATTAGGCTTCTTTTAATTTCCTTTTTTCTTTCTCATTAATATATTTCAAGTTAATTTTGACTTAAATCTCACATACTCTGCCAGCACTCCTCTGTGTAGGGAGACTTGCTCAAAAAGCTCACCCTCCACTTTCACCTTTCCATTTCACAATCCCATTTCACAGAAAGTCCAGGTGAGTGAAAAATCATGTGAATTCTGTCCTCTGGGATGTACCACAGTATCTGTAACTCATAACATGGTAAATCTTTGGGAAGTACAAAACATCTGGCCCCCACGTCTTGAGTTCTTTCTTCTTACTTTATAGTGCAGTTCAACTGAGCAAACTAATGCATGAATTTGCCATCTGTAATTCCTGCTTAGCTAAGAGATTAAAAAGGAAGATTAGGATCAGAGTGAGGGAGATTTGTAGGTATTATGGGCAGAGAAAATGTTAAATATTTGAGTAAGTAAAATGCGTAAATGAATATATTTAGGGTTTAGGACTTTCCTTAATTTAACATGTGTCAGGAACATATTCTTGTCAAAGTTCCTGTCATGAGTTCAGGGGTCCAATGGCAACTGCTGAAAACATACTTCAGTGCTGCAGAGATTAGGAGCAGTCTGCAGACATTTTGTACTCAAGGCCTACTTAGCCACTTCCAGTCATGGAAAACCTGGCAGAAGGCTGAGCACCATCTGCAAAGCTCTGCTTGACAGAGAGCTCATGAGGCACTCGGGAAGATATCTATTTCTCATCGCATGTGTAATTTTTACTAGAAAACAGTCTGTGGAGAACCTTGCAAATCATCAAAACATATGCTGTCAGAGGAAGGCAGGAATAAATACTGCCCACGATGGCTAGCCACTCTCCAGCTGCAGTATGGAAATGTGTAACTCACAAGGGGGGTGCTACAAAAAGTGATACCTGAAGCACTAAATGCCACAAACACGAAAAAGAAAGCATGCCTGAAATGGAAATAGATTGTTGATTAACCTGCTATGCTGGGACAGGACTGTTGGTGTCAATATATCAGTGATCAAGAATAAGCGACAATTACAAGGCATTTCTGTTGCTATGGATGGCACTGAGAGACACTTTAAAGGGCATGACAAAGCTAAGGCAATTAACAAAAGAAATTAGCTAGTGGAAAATATATACTGAGAGGAATATTTGAACCGCTTGTGCTAATTGTTATGTTTTACAATAGTAACACACCATATCAGTCACATTAGCTCATCAAAAACCTCATTTTGGTTATACAGCTGTGGAGAAAAAGTTAGAATGCATAAAAAATGGAATAGAAACTAATATCAAAAACTTTATCATGTCATTATATACAGCGACACTGAAGCACTTTCACTTGGTATTCTGTTCTGCTCATTTTCCTGTGTCAGTTATACTGCAGAAATTAATAAAGATTCAGAGTCTGGATATGAACTAATATGTAACTGTCCTGACACTTCTGAGTTCAAAGGACAGGCTCTCCTTTCGACTTCTTGGTGAACTAATGAATGTAACTATTAATGAAAATAAAATGAAGATGAGCGACAAAAGGGTAATGCCATCTCTCTCTTCCTGATCTATTGAAGAAATTATGTCTTCAATTACATAAATTAAACTATGGTCACTTCTTTTCTCAGGTCAATGAACACCCACGTTACCTTCTTCTCCACAGTCTTCAAAGTTAAGAAACACAGCACTGAAAAAATCATGCTTCATGTGCTTCTACACAAAAGTCCCACTATAAAAAACTGTGTCAGAAGGCCACTGTTTTCCCTGTGGACTTACGTGGTGACCTCCAGCATATTCTTGGAATGGGTGGCAGACAGAGCCTGAGCAATTGGAAACTGTGATGTAGTTGACGGCAGTGGTGCAGCACCACAGCCACGGTGTGCTAAGCTTGTGCCTTTTAGTTTCCACGGCTCTTGAAGGATTCAACTAGGCAATCATATATATCAGGAGCTTAGTGCAGCCAAGTGACAAACAGGGATAATTGAGTGCAGATCAAATGGGCTTTCATTGCGTCCATTCACAGGCATAGGCAGACAATGGCTTTCTAAGTAAGGAGATGGCAAGGCATGTGTGAAAAATGATCTCTTTGGCAATAATTCTGCTGGTGACAGATAATCAGAAATTTAAATGTTATTCTCATCTTTGGAGAGCTCCTAAAATAATGGAGGCTGCATGAAACCCTTTGTACTTGAAGAGAGAAGCTAAATAATTTAATATTACAGAGCAGGATGCAGAGCAGTGGACAGAAAAATGATGAAATCCCAGTGCACTTTATCTTGTGCAGTTGCCACACTAATTACAGATCAATTACTGCTCAGTTGTTTGCAACCTTATCAAAGAATAGTAAATTTACTGAAAGCAAAATGTGATAAGATGTCTTTTCATTATTATGGTGGATTTGTTGAAACAGCTCTGACGTTGAGATTAATAAAAGCTTTCCCAGAGGTAATATGATCTGTATATATATAGTCTGAATTTTAAAAGCTGAAAATTTGATCCTATGCAGTATCATAAAAATTTTTGCTTCTATTAACTGTTATCATGAAAACATCCTATGGAGGAGGTGGACAAAAGAACAAAATGAGTTGATAAATTGAAAGCTTTTTATTAAAATAAAAGTGTACTTTTGCCTTCCACAGATCAGATAATTAATGAGAGTGAAGTACAAAAACTGAGAAAATCTGCAATTCATGTTTTGAGTGGGGTGACAGTGTAAGGCAGGGGAAAAAGGGGGGAGTTTTACAGAATATTAGCATGGAGGGAAGAGAGCTGTGAACCTACACAATATTAACAAGAATTAAATACAGTTCTGTAGTTTTAGAAGAGCCACTACCCAGCAAAATGCATTGATTTTTCCCCACAACATTTCCCATGTCTTGACTTCTTCACCAGAATTTCCATTGACTTGCCATATAAATCCTGAGAGCTCTCTCTGCATGAATTGCATGTCAGAAATACTAACTTACACTTCCTACATTTGTTCTGAAGATAAGTGTATGCATTTTTATTGATCCCAACTTTTGAAATTCTGGAAAATTCTTTTGATTGGAGTGTTATTGTCTTTCAGGTCTTTTACTGCATTCTGGATAGGGTTTGGTTTAGGTTATGGTTTTGGTTTGTTTCTTGTTTTCCTTATTTGTTGTTTTTTGTTGGGTTTGGGGATTTTTTTCCTTGCCAAATTTGGCCAGACTTGGGAAAAAAAATAGTCTAGCTTGTAGGCATCTGACAGCAATAATTTAATATTTTTGTTGTTTCTGGAGCTGGATCAGGTCCTCCATTAAGAAGAGTCTTTCCATTAACTGGCCATAGAGATGACATAAATTGAAACCATCAATAGCGGATGCTGTGGCTCTGAAGGTTCAGAAAATAACAATAGAATGATTTTTCTTCCATGGCACTATGCCTTTTATGAAATAGTGATAAAAATTAATTTGTTAATGGTGGTAAAGTGTTGTAAAGAAAAAAAATACAATTGAGATATGATGTATTGAGCTATGAATTTTTCTAAAGAAAATTAATTAGGGAATAAAATGAACTATTATTTTAGTTAGCATATACCCCAGAAAACAGCAAAATAATTAGGTTTAATTCAACAGGTTTTTTGAGTTTTTTTCCAGCAAAAATTGCACACACAACTTAATGTGCCATAAATTTATCAAGGAGCAATTTCATCTCTTTGATAAATACAGCTTTCCTCAAGTAAGTTAAAAGAATTTAATCCAAAGATTTAGAGTGTCAAATTCACATGGCTTTGCCCATACTTTATAAGAATGTGTGGACCATGCCAGGAGACTTGGAAATAGCCCTCAGGGTCTGTTTATGGATATAAATAATGGATTCCTGAAACCTTCCTCATCATTTCCTGTTTCACTTAAGCAAATCTTTCTTGGAGTTTTAGACCAAATTCCTAGGTGCCTAATACTTCTCCTGCATTGAATTTGAGCTTGCAAAACAGGATTTAACCCAAGAAAACACCCCGGCTAAGGTTCTGAAAGAGTGACTGTTGGTATGAGCCCCAGTCTCTCTTGCGGATGTATCCCTAAGGATCTGGTCATGTAACCTCGTCAAGGGAACCCTAACCTGTGATTTCTGGCGACGGGCCTCGAATTGGAAAGACACCTGCTACACAGCCATGTCTGAGATGTCATTGCACTCTGGAAACCACTTGTGACACTGAAAGAGATGGAAACTAGTATTGTAAATACTACATCAGAGTGCAGAAAAGGTCACTTTTCCACCTTTGCCTGGCTGTGGAATGTGTATCTTCAGGTATTCTCAGAGGGATTAATCACCTTTTGGAGCTAGAGTTTGTGTGGGGTAGTGGGACTGTGGGCTCATTCCAACTCTGCTTAAGGACCCTGAAGAGTTACACTAATATCAAGGATTTAAACAAGCTCATGTGTTGCTCCAATTAATTTTTAAAGAGCAAGTGTAGCTATTGACAGTTTTCATGGCTTAGGATCACATTTTGGTTTGGTTTTTTTTTCTTGCTTTAATTCCAGCTTTGGAAGCTGTGAGTTTTTGGAGGAAAGGCACATCTCTGACTCCAGAACTGACACCAGTGCTTAAGAAAATGGTTGCAACTCTCTTGCATCTGGCCCACAGATGCTAGTAAAGCCTAGTACAGAAGAGAGCAATAGCAAGAGTTGCCCAAAATCTGAGACAGACAAAAAAGTCTGTTGGAGATAGTAAGACAAGAGAGGAAACTGCATAGAAAAAGATGTTTTAACTGTCATAAGGAAACACGCCAATGAAAAATGTGAAGTTTTTCAAATAATTGCTAGGCATCTATGGAAGTTATGGAAAAATTGGAAACTTTTTTTTTTACCTTTGCCCCACAGCATGATAGTTTACAAGGAGGTATAAGTACACTCAACATAAACATGGAAATCATGATTCTCCAGGAGAACAGCCCATCTGTGGAGTTCACTGATGTGGCAGGGTTAACTACTCTGGATATTTGAAAGATCTTTATAAATTTAGGACAGCTTACAACATTTACAGGTTTGCAAACTGAACAGCAATAACCATAGTATAGAAGCTCTGTGAGCTAGCAGACACCGTCTGGTGTGTCCATTGCACTTGGGGTGTCTCCCCTGTTTGCACACTGATGCATTGGAGCTCCTTCTGAAGGCTCTGGTGTGAGTTGTCGAACTAGGAGGGAAACCACTCTCAGTGGAACTCGTGCCATGATCCAGCATAGCAAATCCTGTGCTGTTAAATCAAGGCTTTAAAGCGATTTCTCGGTATTCAGAGAGGCCTTTCCTTTTTAGGCAACAATGGAAAATAATCTGGATAGACCCTGACCCTTAACCCACAACAGTGCATGTCTCAAGCAGGGTACAACGGATCAGAGTTGTTCTTGCTGCCCTCTGCCCTTTAGCATGTCTGAAAGGCAAACTTCTCATAGAATCGGACATGATCACTCCTGAATGCTTAGCATCCCTGGGGTTTCAGCTTTAGGGCATGGGGGGTGGAAAGATGACCTCCTGAGGATCCTCCAGCCTTTTTCCTTATTATTCTATGATTGAAACTGTCAGCTCAAGGTATTCTGAAGAGTTTTGAGCTGAACACAGGATGAAAGTGACTTACATAACAAAAATATTGCCTAAATATTATTCATTAGCATGAAACTCTATTAGTGAGACAAGTTGCTTTCACTGATTGGTTTTGTCACTCGATATGCTAGAAGCATCTCACACTGAGCAGATGCTGATTCTGTGCATGGCAGGGTCACTTCATACCTAGGGCACTGAAAATCTAAAGTTGTTCAGAATTCTCTGAAGTGTAAACAAAGTCTTTCATGATAAGCAGATGAGTAATGGTACAACAGTCATAAATCTGATTAAACTGTTGCACACATATTACTTGTTACCACATTGCATGCAGTCACCTTGCCCCAGGGTTTGTCCAGCAGTTCTGAATTTTCCCACGTTATGGGGAAGCCAGATGGAGAATTATTTAATATGGGTGGAGGCCAGTTGACTGGCAAAAAGCACTAAGATTGGTAAGCCTGCATTTCATTTCTCTCCTGCAGTTTTGGGCTTTAGGGTTTTCTTTGTCACAGTGCTCTAGAAGTCCTCAGTTTAGGGCATATGAGGAACAACATTCATAACTGAGATGCCCTTTTGTGACAAAGGAAAGCTGTACAGACAGCACAGATAAGCACATGCCTAGGGTCTAATGATCCAAGTGTCCAGAGGGGTACTGTACTAGTCAGCCTTGCTTCCCTGCTGGCTTGCAGCTCATACTTGTGAGTATAAAAATTTTTTCCTTCACTCTCACAAAATTAAAGGGCCTGAATTTTACAGTACTTAATAGTGCAATTTGGCATGACTCATATAGGAGGGAGGTTCTTCCCTTCCCTTCTTCCCTGCTTTGTTGTCAGATACACATCATAGCTGTGATTACTGGAGTGTGTTGTGGTTGCTTTTGACAAGTCTTGTATGTATATGAGGAAACTCCTTTGTAGTTCTTCATGTTTTCTTTTCCAGGTGAGCTTACAGAGTAAACTATCAAAAAGTGAAGAACAGATCATTTCCTTCTATTTTCACAAGCAAGTTAGAAGACTATGTCTGTTTGGGCTTTTTTAATATGCCTGCACAAATATCCTTTCAGGTAATGGCTGTACTGTTTTTTGCGCCCTATCTTAAAGAGAGTGGTTCTTGGAGGTCTCTTCTAAGCCTCTAAATTCTGCCTAGTTCCTTGTGAGAGGCAATGTGAAGTGCTGGGACCCTCTCATGGTCTCTAAGGAATAATTTAGAGGACCTGCATGAAGCCCTGAGGTTCTCCCTGGGACCAGAGAGACAAAGGAGATTTGAACTATCCCAATAGGACACAAAATTGTAGGGTTTGCTGTCCTGGGGTCTGTTGCTGTGAACTTTCCCTCATCAATTATTTTACCAGAATAAAAATCACGATGGAATTAATGTAATGTAATGTAATTACAAAGTTGAATATCCCTCAGCTCTCTACATTAGATGTATGTATTAAGTTACCTAAATGGACCACTGTCCAGTCAGGACAGCATTTTCCAGACTCTTGACTCACTGGCGGTCTGGGGCTAAAGTGAGCTAAGTAATATTGTAATAATTCTTACAAATTATTTAACAAATATTAAATTATTTTCTTGAAAGGCTTCTTCCACCACTGCTGATTTGTATCATGCTGCCTGAAGTGCTCTGCTTCCATTTAAAGCTCTTTGTTCCTGAGCCTCTGCCTTCTGCTGCCCTACCTGTCTTGATCTTTTAGCAGCTGCCACTTCAGAATTTGAAGATAAGGGGCCAGCTAACATAGCAGCATTTTTTTTTCTCTTTCCATGGCCATTAACGTTTTTTCCTTTTTAGTGCCTTTTTTTTTTCTTATAAAAGTACCTTTGTCTATAACTTCCTGCTACAACTTCAAGGAAGAGACATTTATCTATTACCTTACTGCTGCATTGTGAAAGTCATGAATTATGTTCGTCTACTCGGATAGACTTTCACCCTGCTTTCAGTAGGTCTCCATTAACCCGCATCTGCCAAATTAAACTGACAGGTTTAGAAAAACTTGACACAACAGATTCTAAAATTAGGCCTGCTACAAAATCAGAGAGATTGAGACTGTGGTTTCCTCCCTCTGTGCAGCTTTAGTTGAATCAGAGTGACATGATAATACAAAGAGGTAAAAGAGAGAAACAATGTTTCAGTCCTCTTTTATAATAGGGTTTTGTTATTCTTGCTTTAAATTTCAGTGACAAAAGTGGTTCCAAAATCACTAACAAGAGTTTTCTGACACAGATGTGCCTTGTGTTCCTTTACTGGGAGCTTTATTCTCTTTTTTTTTTTTTTTCCCTGACTATTCTGAGAACTTCCAAGGACAGTAGGTGGAGGGATTGTTAGAAAAGAAGAAAAGATCGTTTTAAAAAGAAATTGCCAAGCTTAATTGGTCAAAAAAGGACATGAGCTAAACCGCCCAAAAATGAAATCCCTGCACACAGTGTGTGTTCACTGAGAAACACTGCCAGTGAAATTGGGAATAATATTTTAAAAGGATTTTGGTCAGAGTTCCCAAAAAATCAGCTGTTTTAGCAGAAGCCTTGGCAGTGAATTCACTGACACACTTGACAGCCTTCTCCATAGTGAGAACTTTGTGGTGAGCCCCATGCTCTCCTGCTGTATGGGGATCCAGAGCTGGAACAGTTCCCTGGGTCTGGTACAATATCATTGACTAAGAGTTACTGTCTTTAGAAGATAAAGAAAACAGAGGACATGGCAGAGCAAATCCAGGCTATCCCAAGATCACACACCCTCTTCTCTATGTTGAACTTCCTCTCATAAAGCTCCTGAGCTTCGACCTTCCTTATCATCTCTTACTTTTTGTCAGAGAGTCCTTCATGGTGTTCTGCTGCTGAGGAAGCCTCCAAAATCCTCAAGGAAATGCAAAATGTGAATAATTTCTCTGTTTTGAAAACTTGGCAAACAGTGAAACAGGAAGCACTATCTAGAAATTAATGCACAACAGATGACTCTTCATCTTCATTTCTGAAAGTGAAAATCAAAAGTAAAGGAGAAAAATGGAAAAGTTGCTGTGCCACAAGCCACAGTTTGAAAGAGAATTTCTAAATGAATCTTTTTCATCGGGTAGAAGGATTCATGTTATACAGCACCTATTTAAGTTTGCCGAAGGCTGGGCCTGTTTGTTTTCTGGTTTCAAGAAGAGAATTACTGACATTAATAAATCCAGGGCTTCCCCTTGCATCTCATTTTCTAGTGTGACTGTTTTACATTTTCTGGAGAGGCTGGAGCCTGGGAATCTTGGTACACCTACTTAGAAAACTGCTTGGCAGGTTGTGTTTATCTGAAGGTAAAATCTGGCCCTTCACAGATAGTGAAATTAAAACTGTGCTTTGAAACAGGGAAAATACTTTCTTATTCTGTACTACCACTGCCTTCACAGAACAGCAGTGTTGCACCGTTCTTCACTTGGGGTGATCTTTAATGTAGTGAATGTCAATATTTTAGCATGTTTATATTTGGTATTAGCTCATTGTCAATATTTAGTTGGTGTTACAGGATTTAACATTTTAGAGCAATGACAGGACCTCCTGTTGCCGTGTGGTTTCCCTGAAGCTGGAAACATTGATAAAAATGTCTGCAAATTACACAAAACATGTAATTACAAGAGCTCTGTCAGAGTGATTTTTAGGCAAATTTTATCCTAAACAAGATACAAAGCTGAACTATCTGGTGATTTCCTTGCCAGAATTCAAACAAACAACAAATGAGCAAATGAGTTTTATATTGATGCATTATGTAACACAGTCTCACTGGACTTATTTCTCTGGGGTCACTGAAGATTTTTACTTGGGTATTTCTAAATACCAATAAACTTGTTCAGAGTTCTGCCTCCCACCAAAGAACAATTAGAAATTTATATTCTAACATCTAAATCAATAAATCTTCATTCAGGAGACTGGGTTTTTTTGGTTGGATCTTTTGGGGTTTTTTCCCAAAAATGAAAAAAACCCCTTGTGTTGGAGATTTTGTTTTGTGTCAAAATACACACAAATTAGTGTCAAACCTCTAGAAACTAATTATTATGATTCAATAAATATTTTAAGGGCAAAGAATTCTGTGTTACCTTTCCAAGAGGCCTATCAAACACCATACTATATTATAGCATGTGCAGGTGTCAGTATGTGTACAGATGTTCTTGTGAACATGCATACATGTAACTTGGTCTGCATATTTATTTATAACTCAACAGTTATATGATTTATTTATAACTCAAACAGGGTTGCACAGGACCAAAAGTATGTCTTTCACTCAGACTATATCAATAACCTCTAATATAGATGTGACTCTGACCTGTTGAAGCCAGAATGCAGAGATATCTTCTTTTTTTTTTTTTTTTTAATTAATATGTATTTCTTTATTATTGTGTGATAGGAATGTCATTCTATAGTCCCTATAATGGTTTTTAGGGTTTTTTTACACAATCTTATTCCTCTCTGTGTTATAAAAACTGTACACAACTTGTTTATTTTACTATTCATTTAATTTAAAATTATTTGCTAGTCCAAATTAAACAACTATAGGAGATCAGGCTGAAACACATGGAAAAAAATTGCCTCCTCCAATGTTGACATTCAAATTGGTTGAAGGACCCCAGAGATTAAACGATGGATGTTTGGTATCTCTCTGTTAGGATCATTTTTTACTTTTAATAGAAAATTTCTGACTGAGACAAAAAGGTCAAGCAAGTTAGTGCCTAGCAAAGTATTTCTCATGTGGATAAAGCTAGAGGAAAATAAAAAATCCCAAGCATCATACAGCACCCCAATCCCCTTACACAAGCCAAGTATTTTGAAGCTAGTAGTAATTCATCCATCTATGGATCTACATCTGTTAGCTTAATAGGTGACACAAGGCTGGATTTTAAATGAGTCTAACTCAATAACCAGACTTATGTAATAGGCTTTTCAGGAAGACAGAGAAGGAAGCCTTAATGTTAAGAAACCCTAGCTCAAAGTATCAGTTCCAGTAGCTCCAATGGCTAACATTAAACCTTTCTGTCTGTCTTTCAGTATAACCATCCTTTGTGTTTGCTCTGGTCTGGCTATCATATTTGCACTAAGGCTCCTTTTGCCCTCCCGTTAACCTATGTGAATGCACAGGTGTGTGCATAATACATTAACAAAGAAGTACTATTGTTTCAAAGAACTTATTTCTCATGGCTGCTGCTGCAAAAAGAAATACACATCACATGCAATATTTTCTTCTTAGTTACTCATGAAATGTTACTGATATTATGTGTCATACTCTATCACTTTAGCTACATTAAAAACCATTGTAAGCGATAATTTTCTCTAACTTGGTTGTTTGTAATAAGGGTTGTATCTTGTTTTCTTTTACAGGGCTGATCAGGCAGAACACGATTTTCTCTTCTGTTCACTGGTTTAACTCCATTGACTACAGAAGAATTACTCTTGGTTTATTCTGGTGAGAGATGGAGAGGCAGCTGATTTTCTACCTTAGATGAGTTGCTTGCACAGGGGAAGAAATATTATGTATTGGGGAAAAAATATGGTGTGCGCTAGCACAGTGACCCACACAACTCAGTAAGTTTAGCTTAAGAAATGTTTTCTCCTAGAAAATGCCAATAAACTAGAGTAACATTTTATTTAATGGTGTGGGAAAATTCCACATTATAGCCATATGAGAAATGTATTTAATTTTCATTTTTAAGCCAGTCAGCAAGTAAGGCAAGAGCGCATATTGCTAAGCTTGCTAGCACTGCCTAGAAGAGCATATTGGAGGATCCCCTGAAATGTGCATTTGGATGCAATGCTAAGATGGAGTGCTTTGTGCAGCTGAAGAGCACTTTGCTTGACTGACTGGCTTCAGATGCTGTGAATATCCAATCTTGTTACTGGCAGACATTAAAACAACAGTGTAAACCTTTTGTCTCTTATTCTTTCCTGGTTATACTGGATGTGGTGCCCAAAACAAACATGGCAAGGCATCTTTGTGCTGGAGATGGTTTTAGTAATAAATACAGCCATAGGGAAAACAACTCTTGTTGACTTCAGCCAGTGCTGTGCTGGATTACTCTTGGTGTGGATTTGATCCTCAGTGTCTTTCTAGTAATGAGTGCTCTGGCAAGAGCATTAAGCACTGCAGGCAGAGAATTAGCAGCTCCAGCATTATCCATGTGGTCAACAGACATGAAGAAAAAGCAGGAGGCAGAAAGGAAATATTGTGTGTGCTTTACTTGTTTGCGAATGCATACTGATTAAATCACCAGCAACACACTGCAAAATTAGGACTTCTTCTCTGCTCCCTTGTAACTGTACATGAATAATACATGTTTAATACAGTTTAAGGAATTTACTGAGATACATTCACTGCAAGGAGAAGTAGGTGGTTAGATAGCAAGGACTGTGAGAAGACTAGATATGATTCTGTCTTTGAGAGGCATTCACAATGCTGCAAAACATTTCATACATAAAAGTTGCAAAGCAGTATGTACCCTACCTTGAAAATTGTCAATATCTTAACATGAATAAGAAAGCTCACGTTGGCAGTACAAGAAGTCTGGGGATGTTTATGTATGTTCTTGTTAAAACAGCTGTCCTTAATTCCTGTCTGAGCTCCAAGTAAAGCCTTTCTGTTCAATATGATTTCATTTCATGACAGGGCAAGGAGAGCTACATTCTGAGAGAAAAGACTAAATTTAATAACCTCCAAACAGAAAAAAAAAAGAAAGATACTGAGACAGAAAGAAAAGTAGAAAGAAAGAAAAAAAGAGCCAACAGCAGACATCAAATAAGACAGAAAGAAGTTAAAAGAAACTGACAGCCAGAGATAGGTGAGAAAAGAATAGTAACAGGCATATCAGGTTTTCAGAGAAAGGCCCCTTCTCCCTCTCTTTCTCTCTCTCCTCTCTTCAATTAGCAACAGGACCACTTGGAGAGAGCACTCCCTTGCTACTGGTGCATCCCTCTGACCTGGAAGCAGCAGGACTTGCACCAAACTGGGGCCAGAGAGAGGCACAGAGGAGACAGCTGAAAAGGTGCTTGCCATGGAGTTTGCTTGAGGGTCTATGAGAGCCTGTGCCCAGGAAAGGAAAGTCTGAGTAATCCATGAGTCAGTGCTATCATGTGGGGAAGAAGCATTTGTAGAGCCAGGCCTTACCTCTCACCAATGCATCAAGCAAAGCTCAGCCCCAGAGAGATCTCTTTGGATTGTTGTTCCTTTCTTTGTTCTCCACTGTTCTACTTGCTCCATCTTCCATTTTTTTCTTTTCTTTTCCTATATATGTCCTAGAGCATGAGTCTGATCTTATCACCACATTTCCGGAGCATTAGAAAGACCCTGGAATACTGGGTAAACAACAGTCTTCTGAAAACTCCTTATGTGGAATCTGGAGGATGGGTTGGTTGGTTGGTTGGTTGGTCGTTTTTTTTGGTTTTTTGGAATGTTGTTTTTGGGTTTTTTGTTTTTGTTTTTTTGTTTTGTTTTGTTTTGTTTTGGGGTGTGTGTGTTAATCATATACACTCTTCTAAGCCTTAAGCTTAGACAACTATGAATAAATCCTGAAGACTGCTGTTAAAAATCTGAAAAGTCTGTGTCCTAGCTAAGCTTAGGTTTCCTGTTGAAGTTCAAGGAAATCATATAGTGAGCATAAAAGACAATAAAAATTTTCAGTCAGAGAGAACTCAGGCTCAAATATTGTTACATTATAATATCTGAAAAGAAGAGCTTCAAGCCAATTAAAGTTTGGTTCTGAGGCTGGATTTTGGTTTGGTTCTAGGCAAGCTAAAAATGACCAATGATGTATTTTCAGTATAACTGCTCAGGGAAATTATTCCAGGTATGTCTATGAACTCAGTTTTGTAGGTTTATCTGTATATATGGCTTATAGAAATAAATGTCACTGGTCAAATGAGAGATACATTAATTTTCTATTGTGAACGATACAAGCTTATCAGAGATAAAAAGACTGATGAATTATGGCTATAGTTTCCATATTTACTACTGTAAGCTCTAATTTTTTATCCTATGAACAAGTAAACAGTGAAGAGGTAGATTGATTTCTGATAAAACAAGAGCTGATAAAAGCCCTGTTGCAGAATGGAGAATATTTGAGTTGTTTATAGCATGCAATTAGTTTTTCTTCCTAATCTCCTGACCTTTGCTTCTACTGACATGAGACTATCCTCTCATAAGAAGTGACACTGGAAAGCAAAACACATAATTTTTACAGGCAAAGTGAATACAGGACAAAACAAGATGAAAATAGGTTTTACCCTGAACTATAGGTCTTCTGTCAAGGTACAGAAGCATAATTCACTTGCTAGTCTTTCTTTCAAGGCACGGGAGATTTAAAAGAACACTCTGAGAGTAGCATTTGAGCTTCTTCTGAACCTGTCCATTTACTGCAGTCAAAATCAAGCAATATACAATGTGAGAAGAAAATTATATACTTAACCATGAGGTAGTCATTGATTCAGAAAGTGTTTCTTGGAATTTTCCTCTGGAAGACATATAGTTCAGCCTCTCCCCTGAAGCAAATTCATCACCAGCTGTAGATCAGGTATGGCATTTCTTTCCCTAGTCAAGTTGCACAATCTCTCACTACTCCTGTGCTGCACTTACCATCTTTTCTAGGACATTTCCCCGAACATTTAATCTGAACGTCCCAGCTGCAGTAAGGGTTCATTGTTCCTTCTGAAATTATTTTCTTCTAAAGAGAAGAGTTTGGATCAGGAAACCGTAAATTCCTTCCAGCAGCTGTAAACTGCTACCAGATGACCTCTGCGTTATGCTGAGCAAGCCAATCGTTCTCAACTTCTCTTTGAAGGTCATGTGCTCTAGGATCCTATCTATATTGGTAGCTCCTGGTTGATACTGTTTCCCTTACCCCTCTTGATCTGGAGCCCAAAACTAGTGACATTATTTTAGGTGCAGCCTCACAAGGGTCAGGAAACTGTATATAGTCCCACCCCTTGGCCTGCTGGCCAGTGTGCACTTCCCCTTATTTGTGATATGTCTGCAATGCCGGCCTGTTTTCTGCTGGATATTCACTGCCACTTCCAGGCATTGACATCAGGGTTGCTGCTCAGTCCCAGCCTACCTTTGTGCATGAATTTGTCTTTTATGTCCATGTGCAGAATTTACACTTCTTGAACTGTTCACCAATCTTCACGTTTCATGAGGTCTGTTAAGAATGAAGTTTAACGTTCTGGCTTAATAATCTCTTATTTACTATTAATTACAAATCACTTTCTTAGCCTTCAAATTATTGGTTGAATTATTGAAGCATATGGGACTCATCTCCATTTCTTCCTAGCTGCCGTTTAGATACCAAGCCACTTTTTATTACTAATTAGATTGTCTTTCTTGTTCAACAACAGGCTCATTTCTCCTACAAACATACTTACAAATGTTACATTAATCTCCAAGTCTAGGCCTAGATTTAGTTCCATCTGACCTTTGGCCTTTTTGCTAAATACTTTAGAAAAAATTCTTGTATTTTACCCAATCACTATAGGTGGCTGAAGGCATATGATATGTTTTTTCTGAACTGTTTTCACTGTTATTTCTGCAGGGTTCATCAGTTTGGATGCAAAGACCACCAAAAGATTTCATCCCAATGCTGTCCCATTATTAAGCTCCTTTATATAGGATGCAATCTTCCCTACTCTTCTTGTCTCCCTAAAGAAGCCTGTGCTCTTGGTGCTCATGCTGTGCCACTCAGTCCCTGTGACTGTGCTCACACAGAAGCCCTGAAACCAGCCATGACCTTGCAATCCCTCCTGACTCTTGCTCTTCCTGACTGTTGCTACACACACTGAAAAACACCACAGCCTGGTCTCAGAATGTATTTGCCTCTGAGCACAGACTTGATTCCCTGGTCAGCAGATTCTGTCACAGAAATACACTAGCTGTGAGAAAACTAATCAAGAATATGATCAAAGACTAGAAACCTAGTAGAGAAATGTAGAAAAGAGAAACAGTTTTTAGCAATGTTGATCTTTCAGAAATAGTCATTGTCTCTGGATAATGACCAGTCTTGATCTCACAGAAAACATAATTTTATGATGCAGACACCACTAGTAGTAGAGGTGGCTGAAGCATAGGACACTTCTTCTAAGCTACTTTCCCTCCCTCTTAAGTCTCTTTCAACCAAAGCTTCAGAGGAGACTGCCTATCACTTGGATAACCACACAGTTATCATCAAGTCACAGCATGAACCAGCCCTATTCTGTTTCTGGGTGTCTTTCTGTGACCCCACTCTGACAATGAATCCTGCAAATAGAGTACAGTAAGTGCAAAACAATTACTTCCTCTTTTGCTCTGTGTCCCCATATTCATTATATTCAGCTTCCTCATTTCTTGTTCTGTTGTTTCCAAAGGCTGATTTTCTTTGGAACCCTTGGATGGGTTTTGTCTGAGTTGTGTGATTTGTAGTACTTGAACTACAAGATATACTCCATGGGATTCACTGTAGTTACAGCTCCATCATTCCTATTTGCATACTTACTTGCCAAAGCCATTACTCTCCTAAAAGTATCAGAATCCCTCTTTTCTCTCCTTAACACTTTTGGCTATCTGTCCCGCTGACAGTGGTTCATTCCAGTACGCCACTGTAACAACAGGATTCTTCATAATAGCTTCTCTGTGTTGCCCTCCAGTTTATTCACAACACCTTGGATGGGTGAAGTTTCCTCTAGCCTACATTGTCTCAGACAGACTCTCTAACAACAGTTTCATAATTATTAGCTTATTCACTTCAGCCCAATTCACCCAGCACATTGTAAAGAACAATCTCTACAAGCATTCAGCCTCCTACTCAGACAGATTGTTCAGAATTTCTGCTTTTCAGCCACATAGTCTCTAAATGTCACTGCTTTCAGGGTCTAGTGGCTTTCATGAAAGTTTGCCTCGCTAAACTGTCATTGGCATGTATTCCAGGGTGAGTGGCTATTGCAAGATTGGTGAAGACTAAGCAGAAACATGTATGTTTATACAAGCAAACAAATCCTTGAACTAGTTTCTTTAAGAACTGTTGCCATTGCTGATGTAGCTTGCAGTCTGGTTTAGCTGCTATTGACAGGCTATTGATATTCCTCTCTGAACTGCGTGAAGCTGTAAACACAGAAGCTTCCTCACCTTATTTTCATCAGTATTACTTAGATAAATTATTTATTTTTATTGGAAACTCTGAAAAAAGTGCACAAACCTCACCTCCCTCTGGCACCGATTCCTCTGCATTAGGTTGAGAAGAAAGCTTCAGCTTCTGTCACTTTCCATGGTGCATCACAGAGCACCAACAGGGGAAAAGTGCCTTACAAGCTTACACTCTGTAAGTAATTTCCCCTATTGTCTGCTTTTGTTCCCTGACACAGACAAGACACTGTCCTAGATGGTTTTCTCTGATCCAGTGGAGATAATTTCATCTTATGTTCCTTCCATCATAATTCAAAGTAGAGCCTTAAGGGGCTCTGTTTCAAGGGTCTATGCTCTATGCAAGTGTCCTGTCTGCTACATGCACTCTGTCTTACTGTACGCAGCTGCTTGCAACTTACTGGGTTGTGCTCTGTTGTGTTGCTCTCTGTAGAATTATGACTCTATGAGGGGAAAAAAAGTGTGAATGAGAAGCCAAATTTACTCCTGTATTAAATATGACAAAGGCCACGGTAGGAGAAAAGCTGCAGAGCACATGAGAATGTCTGCAGTGATGGAAAATGGCAAATATTGTTCTTCTATCCATAGATATAGATGAAACAGGGGAAGAGACTAAAAAGCAGAACCTTTTGGTAAAAGGGTGCTGTCAGCACGATTAGTAGCTCTAGTGACAACCCAGACAACTCAGACTCCTGTGGACTGCTAGGAAAACCCGTAGATTTTCTCCATTCAGATACATTGCCCTGGGAGAGAAGGCCTGTTAGGCTTGAAATATGCATTCTTGTATTTTTCTGCACTTGCTTTTGAATACTCAGCATCCCTTCTTATTCTGTGGTAATAACGTTTTGGGATGAACAGATTAGAAGGCTACATTTGAGGCACAGTATATTGTATTCAGATAAATTATTTTCCTTAATATTCAGACATATTGTGTTGGGAAAACAGTACAACTTGTAAAAAGTAAAAATCCAAGCCCAACAGTGTCCCTCACTAACTTGAGAGATGTCTGTCAATGCTCAGATTTTCTTATTTACTGTAACACTGATTTATTACTTTATGAAATGTTTATTTTCTGACAATCCTTCTCTTCATGTCTCTCTAAGGTGTATTGCAAAATCTGCCTGGCTTTTGCACTGTATTCAGGACTATCCTTTAATAGCAAAAATACCAACAGTTTTTGTGCAATGGAATAGATAATGTTTTATGATTATTTAAGGAAATGTGGAGTGAAAGTGGCCCAACTATAAAAACATTTAGTTTATCCGCCACAATGTAGTCTCTCATACCTTGTGTTGCATTGTCAGCAGTGTTTTCCTTTTCTGCACAGAATTGATTGTGCCTATCCATTCTAGCAAATGCTTAAATAACTTACATGAAACCTGCTAAATTTTTGTATCCTAACATCTCTCCATACAACTACAAAATCTTATTACTCCTTATTGTTTTTTCTCTTAAAGTACTTAATGCTTACTGGATTTTAACAAAGATTAGATCAACAACTCAATGACCCATGTTTATCCACTGAACTGAGCAGGAACAGCTACTCTACAGATAGAGTGAAAAGCTGAGCATGCCTGGCAGGTGGCTTGGAAAGCCTGGACAGGTTGTCAGTGGTCTCCATGCACTTGCCTTTGTCTTGTCTACCTGGAGCAAGACCTCTGTGTCTGCAACAGAACAGCCGACATTCTGTGGCTGAAGATTTGGATTTGGTTTGAGCTGGTGACTATTGCCCATGAACATTTCCCTCTCTATTCTAGTGCAAGCTACAAGTCAAAACTCACCTGAGGTCAGTTCCGGAAAAGGAACAACATAGACTTTCTCAAACGTGGATGTTCCTGACCGTTCACAGAATCACTTTCTTTTTTCACTGCCTGACTGAAGAATATTAGTGGTTTGCTGCAGAGGAAATGTTTGCTACCTTTGTATTCCTCTGTAGATACATAAAGGCGTCTCAGTTCCAGTTGCCTCCATCTTTAAACATAAAATTCTCAGGAAAGAAAGTGTTTCCATCCCCACCCCTGCCCCTTCTAATTTTTTAGCAAAGAAGCAATGAGCTGACAGGTGATGAACACACAGCTGGCAAACAACTGGCTCAGTGTACTGAGACTCTTGACACAATAGTAGCATAGGTTTAGAATGTGCAGTGGTATATCTGTTCACTGTGGCTAGGCAGAAATGAGTAAAAGTAACAGAAAGACTCATTTTTCTGCCTGGTAGGCTGGGATCTTTTTTGCTGCTGTCTATTATTGACTAGATCACATTGACTGTGATGCTTCAAACACTGTAATTCATCAGATAGATGCTGACTAGCTACTTGTTCATTGTTTATTTATGAGCAGGGAAAGATTTCCAAAGGTGTTCAGAGAATATAGAATACAGTAATCAATTCATATATATTTTTTTAGGTTACAAAATAATAAGCCTAAGTCAAATTATATTTTGTTGTACGAGATTGTAAAAAAAAATGAACCCTCAAGGGGCAAACAAACTGTTGTTACTGAAAGAATTACCCATTCAGGGTGGACTCAGCTGCCTAACACCTCATTAACTATTTAGCAGTTCCTTAGAAGGAAAAATCTACTATTCGGTGAAATCCTATCAATATTTAATATAGCAGTGCCTGAAACACTGGACTGAGATCCTCACTTGTGCAGATGGCATAAGCAAAGTGTATACTTCCACATCTCTTAATGGGGGAAATCTCAGATAACTCCCAAGGCTTCTTTCCTTTGTTCTGGTTTACTTTATATTCTTTGAATTGTTAATACCTGTTGCTGAGCATTTCTGCAAGTTCATGCCAGTTTTTTCCTTTCACACACTCAAGAGCACTTATTGATCACCAAGCACTTTCATCTGAAAGCCAAAAGTACACCATATTGACTTAATGCTACCATCTTCTGGTTTGGAAAGTACCTTTGCTAGCCAAACTAGTTGTTGTAAATTTATTTAGGTTTTTTTTTAATGAGATAAAACTCTTTGAGTTATTTATGTCTTGACCTAGTTTTGGTACCTGATCACACACTATAAAAATAATTGGCCTGTCTTCATTATTTTCTTTCAGTTTTAGAATAATCCATCATAGTCAGAAAACTCCACCAAAATCTTGCTAGCTCTTTTGCTATTTCTGTACTGTCTGCCTCCCTATCATGTTCCTAATTATAGATATTCTGCCATCACAGTTAAATTTACAGCTGCCAGATTACAGCTAAATTGGTTTTCATCACTCTTTTAGCCAAGCCTCTGTTCTCAAACTCTTCCATTTTTCACTGTCCAGGCCTAGTTCCTGACCTAGGGTGACACTGCTGCAGGGACAAAGGAACCTATTAGTGCTTTACACTTAAAGTGTCATGTCTGTCTAACCTGTCCTGAAACAGAAGTGTAGGGATTTGTTTTTCACTGTTCTGTAGCAGAGCATTGTCATGTCATTTGTGAAGTGGGAACTTCACAATGTGAGATCCTGCCAGCTGAAGAACACTAAATGATCAGCATCAACAGCTATCCCCAAGAAAAATAGTGTGGTTTTTTTTTTAACCCCAAAGCAGCAGAGATTGCCATGGATTGGACACAGGTGGAAAAGAAACAGTAGATGTAAGATTTCTAAAGGACTAAGAAATAACTCAGATTAATACTATTTTTAATGTTAACCAAACTCTGTATTGTTATCTCATTTACTCTATCACCCTGTTCCCTGCAACCTAGTGACTCTGCTTTTGAATCTCTGCAAAAATACTGTGCTCTGAGATAAAGATAGCCAAAATATTTTTCTTCTCAACAGACTTGTACGCAGTAACCTATTCATTCCCACTTGGGCATGAAGTAATCTCCATTACCTAGCTGCCACAGCAGGCAATGAGGCAACAGACCTACAGGGAAAAATAAAAACACGATTTGCTTGTTCTCAAAACTAGTTGTCAGACACAATAACCTGCTAAAGCCTTAGCAGCCAGTGGTGATGTGATATGTAAGTGGCCCTTTTGATTTGATTTCATCTTTGCCTTTAATTCTTTTTCTCTGGCTGCTCATGTAACTGCACAATAAACACACATTGTCTCCTTGTTTCATTTTAGAGCCATTTGGGACCACTGTGGCATTACGCCATGAAAATCGGGCATATTCCACTTCATTCCACTTACTCAACTGTTCCACTTGATTTTTTAGTCTCCTGAAGATTTATTAGCAAGTTTTATCTTTTGTGGCACCCAGTCCTTCTGCCAGATGTACATGGAAGCTCTTAAAAATCAAAGCAATCTGTCAGAGGAGTTGCCAACAATCTTTTTACAACACTGCTGACCTGTTAATCTAGAACTGTCACTCACAATGTAGAACTCATTGTATTTCTGGTAGGAGGTCCCCTAGAGCGCATGGTTTGACAAAAATAGCCAAAATTAACAAAACACATACAAAACTTTTAGGCTACCATTAAAAATAACAGTATTTTATAAAATTTAGCAAAAGTAATTATGGTGTTGACGAATTCCTGTAATATATTTTCTGATAAGGGATCTGCCTCAGAAGGCCAGTAATCCCTACTTTGCTTTTTATAGGTATTTTCCCTGGGGACAATAGATTGCATATCCAACAGGAATTACAGAAATTCTGTGTCCAAAATTACAGATTTTTAGCATTTATCCACTTAAATGTAGATCACATAAATACATATATTGACAGACTTTATGGTAACAAGTTTTTAACCTTGCTGTGATAGCAACTGCTCCATGATGTGTTTCTGTACCACTGGTTCGCTTGGTCACTGCACGTATGTGGTCTATTCGGGTGTCCAAGTCAAATGTAATAACAGTATTCTGTCAGAGTTCAGTGGAATAATTCATTTAGCCTATTTATGCATTTGTAAAGCTATTAGAATAATTCAGAATCAAACACACTCCCCAGAGGAATACTGTGGTCCTAGATCAGTATTTACTTTGAGATCTTTGCTTGAAAGGAATTATAAATCTTAGCTGTGTTTTAAGCATATCAGTCTTGGTTTGTTCATCTCCTCTGCCTAAGGTAATCTAAGAAAATAGATATTATCCATTTAAGAAATGTATTATTTCAAAAGATTTTTGGATTAAAACACTTCTCAAGTTTGACTTATGCTAGTTAGTGACTCTGGTGATGTTCCTATTACATTAATAACATAAGAACAGTTGCAGGTTGGAGAAAAGGTTTGGCATGTCCAGTGTCCTATCACGATAGTGTTGTCAGAGACACTTAGAAAAAAAGGTGTCAGGAAAGGATAAGCATAAAAAGCATCCTGGATGGCAAATGCACTCTGACTTCACTGCTAGAAGTACTTAGTCTAATGCATAGATCTCAACTGAATTTTTATTATGCTACCTGCTTCTTCAGAATGGTGTGATATGTGTATAATAGCCAGTGCCATCCCTGCTGCTTTCCTTCCTGATGACCTCACTGGTGCATTAGCTAAAGTGCATCTATCTTAACATAATTTTTTCCCTCTGTCTGTAGAAATAACTGCAAAATCACTAAGGGTCAGGTCACATAAACTATAATTGATCAATGAATCCCCACAATAAAGGAAGATCCAGAGGAGACAAACAAAGGTGTGTTCCTGAGGCTCAGGGAAGAGCACAACACCACAGCTATTGTAAAGAAAGCAGAACTTACCCCAGCACAAAGGGGGCATGATGTTGGCTTTGGTTTAATCAATGGCTCTGAAAGTTGAATGAATCAACGAGTTGTGTAAACATTCTTCCATAAGTTAATCAAAAGGCGTAGGTGTCATTTTAAGACAGCTAGAGCGTCATAGGAGAAGTGTACAAGTGACTCAGCTCAACACAAGGATATAAAAACTGAGGAACCTACAGAACAAACTTCAAATAGAGCAGCAAGTATGAGCTGGCTTCAACCAGCCACCCCAGTGATGATAAGCATAGAGACACCTGGAATGGGAAACAGATTTTTGTTGTTATTCAACTGTGTACTGCAATTGCTTTATTATCCTTGTATTGCATTTTCTGCTGAATCAAAATCCCTTGTAATGTCAAACATCTTAAGTAAATTTAGTATTAAAACATGAAAACACAAAAACTGCCCACATGTGGAATTTCTGAATGAACCTGGTCTGAAAGTCATGGACATTAACATCCACCTAGTATGACAAGGGCAGAACTAGTTTTGATCATTTTCATCTGAAATGTCTTCAAGTTAATTTCGAACATCTGCCTTGCAAGATTACAAATCCCATGAAGGAAGAACAGTTGTTTATGAATACAACTAGCAAGGATGTCATAAGATTAAAGTATGAGCAAATACAGTTTAAATGTCAAAATAAACATCTTCATGTTTAGATCTGCAACATTTTGGCATAGATTCTAAAGATAAAGTGAAGATTCATCTCTTGGCAGTTGAAGCTTCACTGGCAAAATCACTAAGGCTGACACCACAGAAAGTCTGTCCATTTCTGCTTTCTGCCACATGTAATTACATGTGCTGTATATGCTTATGATATTACTTTTTTCTAATTGTAATAAGAGACTTTGGTTTTCGTGTCACTGATGTTATTATCATTGTCTTAAAAACAGAACAAAGTAAAGAATATACTTCATTTTATTAAATGGGAAATGCACATATTTTTAGGTGGGGAAAAAATCAGGCTACAGCATTCTAATTAATGCAGAATAAAAAAACATGAGTAAAATACAGTTTACACATTGTTGAGGTAAGAATAAAATCTGAGGTCCTAGAGGAAGCAAGCAAGGAGACAGTCTTTTAAAGTATTGTCCTAGACAGTTTGAAAGCAAAAATGAAACTGAGGAGAGACCTCATTGCAGCCAACAGCATCCTTGTTAGGGGAAGAGGAGGGGCTGACACTGATCCCTTCTCTGTGGTGCCTGGTGACAGGACTCAAGTAAATGGCCTGAAGTTGTGTCAGGAAAGGTTTGAGTTGGATATTAGGAAATCTTTCTTCACCTAGAGGGTGGTTGGGCACTGGCACAGGCTCCCCAGGGAACTGGTCACAGCACCAGCCTGACAGAGTGCAAGAACCATTTGGATGATGCTCTGGCACATGGTGTGACCTGGGCTGTCCTGTGCAGGACCAAGAGTTGGGCTCCACGATCCTGACAGGTCTCTTCTAACTCAGCATTTCCTATGATTTTGTGCAAGAAAGAAACAAACCAAAAAATATTGGGCCACACACACAAAAAAGTTCCTGTGAAAGAAATTCCTGAAAGGTGCTCTTGTTGCCTGGGGATCACGGGAGTTTTAAAGCATGTGAAACTACAAACGTACGGCACATAGAAAGGCTACTGACTCCTAACAATAAACTCCCAACAACTTTAAATGTAACCCTGTGACAGGGGAACACATAGATTCTTACATTCATTCCTGTGAGCACAGAATCTGATATTCCTATATATGATGCTTGAGTGGATTAAAATGTAGCAAAATGTTTGTTCATGGTATTTTATTTAATGTACAAGCAAGGGAATAGAAAAAATTGATAATTTTGGCTTATCAATAGGTTAAATACTTTGTTAAAAGACACTGCTTTTCACTTTAGGGTGAATAATCAAGTGCTTACAAGTCTCTGTATTTATTGGATTCACATTTATTCATAGCTATAGCTAAAAATGTTTAGAAGTGTAGGTACAGAAATACTTATCTGCGAGAAGCAAGAGCATCTTGTGGCTTGCTGAGTCCATTTGCATCCAGTTTTATTATCTACAACAGAAAAATGTTGAAAATTATGAAATTATTCTGTGAAGAACTATAGAAATTAATGGAACACTGAAAAGCAGGTTGTTACTGAGTTCCCAGAGTTACTCTGTTGCCAATTTATCAAAGATTTTTCAGTCAGAGGGAAACATAAGCATCAACTGAAAGGGAAGACACAGTGTAACAGAGCACTTATACATAGCAGACAAAGGTCAGAAGAATCAAAAGGGATAAAAGCTGTAGAGTGGTAAATTTGATCCAGTTGTGTAAAAACTAGTTTTACAATATCACCAGGTTACAGCTGTCCAGAGATATCAGATTGTCCATCCCTCAAATTTTCTTTAAATTCAAGACCAGACATTATTTGAGAAGAGAGATACTTCAGCAATCACAGAGTCAAATGAAGTGAATTTACGGGGACTATTAACCATAATAACAATAATTCTAGCTGAGCCAAAATTTTTTTTTTTTAATTTAGTGCTTTTCATCGAAGGGATTTTAAGTGCTTAACAACCACTGATTAATTAATCCCCTCAACATTTGTGAAAAGTAAGCAATTGTTACTATATCTGCTTTTCAGATATGTAAGCTGTGAATCTGTAAAGTTAAGTGATTTGTCAAAGGTTGTGGAACAACAAATATCAGATATGGACTGCTGGAAAATCTAGGCTGTGAGAACCCATAACTATGACAACTGTATTATATTCTGAGTAGAACAGTTGATCTTGATAGAAAAGTTGATATTTTAACTTCTTAGCAGTCAGGTGGTGTTAACTAAGTATTTGCAACAGCAAAACCAGAGATCTGAACAGAGGAAGTGGAGGATGGGAGTGCCAATCAGTGAAGCTGAGAGGTTATTGAAAAAATACCAGGGAGAGGATGCAGATTGTTTAACAAAACCAAAACCAACTAATTATATTAATAAAGTTGGAGGTGCAGTGCTTTTTCTTTGTCTAAAAAGATAATGAAAGATACTTATGTTAAGATGTTAAAAGGCACTGTTCATTGAAACTATGCGCCACAGACAGCATGCTTTGAGCTTCCATTCCCTATCTGATTAAATACAGCTTAGTGCTGCCTGGTATCAGCATGCAGGGTGTCCATAAACCCTGGACTGGATTCTGTTATGTTAACTTGGCAAAATTCTGATTTCACTGTAAGCAGTAGTAAAATTCTTCCAAACTTCTATCTTAATCCCACTGCAGCTCCTAATGAAGACTGTTTTGGGTACTGATGGAAAAGACATTATTCCACAGTTCTAGTTTTTCTTAATAGGGTGGCTCCTACAGAAACGGTGATGCTGTTAGGCAAGCCTTGTTGACTATTCTAGAACAGCTGAGGAAAACATACAAACAGGAACCATAGCTTTCAGAACTGCAATATCGTGGAGTTGTATTTGTGGACAATTTGTGGACCTGAGCTAGTAGTGATCTTCAATCCACAGCTGATCGTAACTTCAGGGACACACAGAAAAGTCTCATCTACAGATGTGAAACAGATGCTTCTAGACAAGTACTGAACTCAAATGCCTTGGGCCTTCCAGTAAAAAAAGAAGACAAAATTCTTTTCTACCTCTCTTTGTAAAACAAACTGAGATGCTGAGAATCTAAATATGGCCTCAATTTTTTCCCTTGTTTACAACCAACTGTATGTCCCACATATTCTTCTGCAGGCTCCTTGACTGAGCAAGATATGTCTTGATACCTGCAGAATGCAACAAATCAAAGAATTGTCTTTTATACTTGGAAGTAAAATTTGCAAGCTTCTGAAATATTTTTTTTCTTTTCTGTTAGCTAAAAAAAAAAAAAAAAAATTATGCTAGGAGATCTGTCTTAGTATTCTGAGATTTAGTGCCACTGAGTTGCATATTGCAGATATTCTGTTTGATGCTGTTTCATTTCTTACTCACTATGAGTGAAATCCAGATCTCACTGAAGTCCATGATGAATTTTGCTTCCATCTTCCTTAGCAGACCAAATAAAAAACTTGAAATGTAAAAGGTCTAGGCCCGTACACATGACTGAGAAGTTATTGGCAAGCAAGGCTGAATACTTTCAAACAATTGTTATGCATATGCAGTACAAACTCTGTGTGTGGAAACTTTGTGCAAGTCTGAGACCTTTACTGCTTCTGTGTCTTTTGATGTTAAACTGCCACTTCTCTTAAAATGCATGCTACCAAATTACAGCCAGCTCTTATAAATCAACCAAAAGTAACAAAAGCAAAGAGCAGCTAGAGAATATCAGAGTAATATGAGTACAGATATACCTGACAAATGTAACCTGACTTGCTTTTTTAAATGCGGCTTCTTATATGAATATAAGAAAAAGGATGAATACAGTAGATGAGGAAAAGGGGAAAGGACAGTAGAAGCCTTTTGGGAAAACAATACAACAAAGCATCTGGTTTTTTCAGTTCTCTAAAGGGGTGACATGCAGGGTACAGTTCTTTTCCAACCTTTTTTTCTTTTTAAATGCTTCCACATAGCTTTAATATATTCCATCTACGCTTAGAGAAAATAATGAATTGATGAATAGATGATACTTTGAAGGGATTAACAGGCTGCTGGACAACAAACTAGATCGACTGCAAACTACCCCCAAAACTTATGTAGTGAACTTATTACTTATAGCTCCTTTCCAACAAAAAAGCAATATAGTCAAAATTAAGTAGTCTTTCTTTGAAAATTACAGTTATTTTGATAAAGAGTGCTGTCAAAGCAACAAACATTAGTACCATAAACTCTAAATCATTCACTTTCATGTAGGCTTTACAAGGCTCCTTGTGAGAATACTTCATACTTAAAGTATGTCTTCCCTTGGGTATCACATGAGCATTTAATTTTTGTTTTGGCATTGGGCCCATTGTGTTTATGAGGTTCTTTAGAGAAGGGGAATTGATGACCACAAAAGAAAAACTGAGAGTTACTTATTTTAAACCACGATCATAACCTTTCAAGTTTTCAGAGACAAATAAACCAAACCAAACCAAAACAAAGTGCTCTTTTACAGAGGTAGATAGAGGATAAACAGATAGATTGATAAAGACTTTGTGGCAAAAAAGCTTTAGAGGTCCATATTTAGTTTGACAATATAAACAATCATATCAGGCTTTTACTACTGGGCTATTTACTGAGCTATAATGATATTGTTTGCTGTTTTGCCAGTTATACCAAATACCATGTACTACACTTTCTTTATCTACAGTATTTTTGTTGTCAAGGATAAGTTTGCAAGTAAAACTTCAACACAATTGAATATTCTTTGATTTTTCATGTAAGTTTTTCCATTACTAGCAAAAATTTATATTTTATTAATCTTGATTTATTGTCTATCACATATGTAAATTTACACTACAGATATAAGAATCCATTAAGTCCTAAAGTCTATGCAGTGGATCATGATCTTGTAGGTACAAGTCATGCAAAAGAAATGGTGCTGTGTCAGATCTGCATGATTCTTGGCAAAATTGTGTTAAGTGTCTTGCTACAGCTTTTCTCATAAGTGGCTTGTAAATCACTCTTTATGACAGTTTGCATGGATTCTGGACACAAACATGTTTTATAACAACACACTAGTTTTCTTTTATTTTAACACATGGAAGGTTTAGCCACTCTAGATCTAATCCGGTTGGATTAATTCCTGTAAAATTCTAAACATCTTTTACTGCACAAAAGATAAGGAGAAATGAATATGCTCTGTGTGTGACAGTCTCACTCAGCACCTTGCAGGAGCAGGATGTTCTACTGGGCACTCTGATACAGCAGTTGCAACCATAGTTGAACAAAGAACATACACTCTGCAGCTAACTAGGTCATGTAGACAAACTTGGAATTTAATCTCAAGGTTCTGTTAAATGGGAATATGCTGCAATAAAATCAGGTGGCAAGTTCCTTCTGATAAAGTTCTGATATTCTATTACATGTTAAAGGAGGATCAAACCAATCAACTCCTAGGTAACTTAGTAATAAAAACCCCCCACTCTGACTACTGACCTCAGACCTCTGAGTGCCACATTCTGATTGGATTTGCCCCAGGGTTTTTCCCCTCTTCCTCTTTTTTCCCCTCTGAAGTAAAGTTTAATAGTTACACAAAATTAATCATTACTTCTATTTCTTGGCTCAGGGAAGATGCAGCAACATTTGAACAGCAGAAAACATAAATTGTCACTCAAAATGAAAAACTTTTTACTGTTTTAAGTGATAGCGGATTTCTTGATTTCATCAGCAGCCTTTAGATAATGTGATTTTCCACTCTTTTTCTAGCATATGCCTGTTGACAAAAGGATTTCAGAAGTATAAAATAATTACTGTTTGTTTTCTTTTGTTTATGCTGAAATGCTACATGATCAAAGAATACACAGTGGATTTTATAAGATATTAATAATCCCTCCTAATTAAGAAATCTGCTTATGAATTCTTTTCAAGATCTTACTTCTACCTTTTTAGCATTTATCACTAGTCCTTCAATTCTTGATTTTGGCATTTTCCTTCAACACTTGTAAGATACTCATGCATTTCAGAACTGTTTTGCAGTTATCTGTTAGCTGGATTCCACTGTCTCCTGTTTTCTTCCCTTTGAAATGGAAGGTTGGAAAAATTAGTTTTGAGAACATCTTTCCAATGTCAAAGGTAAGATGCATGTCTTTGAAGTGCCTATAGCCAAGGTCCAAAATGAAGGACAGTAAAAGCAAATGATTGCCAAAAAGGTGTGAATTAATTTCTTAACTGTACAAGTCTCCTGTAACTTCAATTTAAAAGAGTAATATTTTAATGAATATTTTTCATTAAGTAGAGAATTTTGTGCAAATCTCATCTGAGATGAAACTTGTAAAAAAAAGTAATAGTGAAGGAAGAGGGATCATGAGAGCCAAAAGACTACTTTCTCTCATCTAAGTTTTTGATATTATGGTCTGAGAAAATAAAATTCTCATATTTTCTTCTCTGACAGCACAATTCTCTAGAGGACTATGGCACAGCTAGCTGATGGTAAGGAGAATAATATTCACTTAGAACTGGCACAAAGCAGACAATGTGATTCAAACTGTTGCAATATTTTCATAAATCCATTTTCCACTATATCCACAGCACCCTCACTGACAGTGTGACTGCAACCAGAGTCTTCTTAAAGTTCTAAAAAATTTTAACCTTGTTGCTTTTCTGCATCTGGATTTCTGTGACGATTATCAGACTGGCATTTGTCAAGCTGATATCTGTTTTGTTGGCATAGATCAAACAAGGCAGCTAATTCTGCTCTGTTCTTATTTGGCTGAGTCTAATCTCCTGGAATTCAAGAGCCAGCCAAACTGGGTATACCATGCAGTGGAAAAAGCTGCATACAAAATCTACAACAAATGTGCTATATTAGTGAACCTCTCTGATTTAGGAATAAAAAGGGTGAAGAAAATGTCCTTTCTCTCATCACTCTGTCTTGAAAGTTGTTGTTTGTTGTGCTCATAAATGTCTTTGATAGCCCTTTTCTTTGTGTCTCCTGTTGGAATTCACACAAGTGCAGCACTACAAATAACAGGCACCCAGGCATGAATGCGACGTCTGCTATTTCAAAAATATTTAGGCCTCACTCTTCAAAATATACTCTGCAAACTGTTCAGAAATGTAGTTTCTAACAGAAAGGGTATATTTTCTCTTAGTTACATGACTCTAAGAATAGGCTTTTTAATTAAAAGCATTGTTAAATCCAAACAGTATGGCTAAAAACACTGCAAAAGTCTTCCACCCCACCGACAGTAAACAACTCTTCAGCGTTTTATCACTGAAACCTCAGAGATTTCTTTCTTCCAGCTATAACCTTCCAAAGTGCATAGCTGCACACAGAGTTCTCCAGAAGTTTTCTTGCTAAGTAGCTGCAATGATATGCATCAGTCTTGTTTCTGTTTATTCTTTTACCCAGATTAGATTTTCTCCCCAGCACAAAGGACCTTGTTCCATGGCTGCCGTGCCAGTGGAACTGTCACTGTACACAGCAAACAGCACTGGGGAGAAGCTGCACCAAACACCCATGGGGGTAAATTTTTGTGCCGTGCTGACAGACACCTTGGAGACCACCACCTTCACAGGGAATGTGTCACCCACAGCACCCAGCAATGCCCTGTCAGGTCTGCTCCCTTGATCAGGAAAGCACTTCCTCTGCAGAGAGCCCTCCAGAGTGTGGTGTGTGCTGAGCCTGCCTTACTGAAGGAGCTCTGAAGTTTCCTGAATGGAGAGACTGTCTCATGGCATCCAGCTACCTCTGCATGCAAACCCCTTAGAGCTGTCTTTAGACTACAAAACTCTAACTTGTGCAACATATCAGGGCGGTGATAGCCTCCAGTGCTAACTCAGCACAGAATTGCTGCATGGTCTCTAATAACATACTCTGCAGCTCTGCTGTTTGGGTTTTTAAAATGATGATTCACTTTCACTAAGGTGAGTAATGTTAGTTAGTGGGTGGTGCTGTGTGATGAGGGAACAGTGTCAAAGTCTAAGGCTTTTCTATGTACTGAAAGATATGCAGAAGCAAGCACAGGATTTTGTAACAATAGGAACTGTTTGCAATTTTACAGCTTATGATTCATATGTAAAATGAACAGCAATGAATGGTTGCAGTTGCACAAATTTAAATTGAAAATAATTATCCTGGAAGTTGATTAAATTCTGAAAATTATTAAAGGGTATCAAGTGATTTTTTTATTCTTGTAAAGTATGCCATTAATAATAAAAATTAATAATCATGTTTACTACATAGGGTTTTATGGCAATTAAGCACAGGATTGCTATCATGTTTCCTGGTGCTAACCTGTGCCTTGATTTTCTAACTTGTTTTTCTTCACTCATCTGGGCACAAACAAAAAGATACCCTAGCTGTCTATGATGTGCAGTAAGGCTAAAACCAGCAACAAACAAAAGACAGCATACCCATAAGCAAGATCAATGATTTCTCCACTAGTCAATGTATCACTACAAAACCAAGAACCACATATGCCTGCAAACATCTGATTCTGGTCATATTATTGTGAATTCAGTGTTTGGTTTCACATTCATGTGTACCTCTTTTAGTCTTCTGAGGGTTGTGGTGGGGTTTTTTTGGTTGTTTTTTTGTTGTTGTTGGGTTTTTTGTTTGTTTGTTTTTTGTGGTTTTTTTTGTTGTTGTTGTTGTTGGTTGGTTTTTGTTTTTTGGTTGGGTTTTTTTGTGTGTTTTTCGTGGGTTTGTTTTGTTTTTAATCTGTTTTTTTTTTTTTTTAATCTCTTTCTGTCTGCTTTGAAAAGATTCCTTGAAAAGAGAGTTTCTAAGCAAACACTGATGTTCTAGACCATCATCTGCAATTACTCAGTGCAGAGAAAGAATCTTGAAAGGCTAACTTCCATCATGAGGAGTCTGGAAAAATGCAGTCTCAGCATGTGCATTTGAACAGTAAGCAACACAAAATATAATTTAAGAGTATCACAAGGTCAAATGAGATTAATATTTACCTTAGCTGGTTTAAGTCCTGCCCTGTCGTCATAGGAGATGCATGGATACAGAAATGAAACCCTGCTCATGTAATATAATCTATACAACCTGTATAGCCTATCTGCTCAATACAGAGCTTTTTGCAGGAGTTAACAGCAATCTTTGCAATAACTACATTGATACTGTCCACTATCTCTGTTTTTATTTTTTTCACATTATACATTCTTTTTACTGTACAGTGCATAATCTTTCTTGCACCTACAAGCTTTAAATACTTGTTTCTACAGTGATAATACCAAAAATTGGAGGTTTTGCAAGATCCTGGCCTGTAATAAATTAATATTGAGCAATTGCTTTCAAAAGTCTTTAAAAAATCTTTAAATTAATGTCTTTAGGAATGGAAGTGGATGGGAAAAGGAAAGCTCTATATTTATCCTGGGGCCACGGATTCTCTTGCTTTGACTTTATTGATGACCTATTTCAGTTATTCTTATTGAATCAATATTAATGACAATCAGGTGCAATGAGCTTTACATTTTGTAAAACCAGAAGCTCTACATGGGGTCTTGAGTGGGTAGAAACAAATGTTTTTATCTGGCCTTTCAAATTGACAGTATTAAAAATACTTTAACTTCACAAAGGCATAAATTTTGAGCTCTTTAAAGTACTTCAACAAACAGATTACTCATAATTAGATATTTAGCAAACATGAGCAAAAGTATTTATGAAGACAAACAAACACAAACTTGAATGGCAAGTTCACAATGTATCTTAGTTATTACCTACATATATGGAGGGGACATTACCTTTAACTTCAACACTTCTGTGTCTAGGGGTAGGTAAATAACCTGCTTCCATTTATGTCTTTGAAAATCTTGTGCCTTGTAATTCTTTCCCTTGCAAGCTTTGGGAGGGGGAAAAAAGTCGTGAAATAGCTATATGACGCTAAGAAATATTTTGGTTCCTTCTCAAAATTTTCCTCAATGTATTAAACTTTGCAGATTTCCAGATTAACATTCAAATTGTTATGTGCTGAAGAGATCTTGTTGAAATTGTGAGCTAAAGATCTTTTGACTGCTCCACCAGACACGCAGGATTTGAGCTCAAATCCAAACTGAAATGGAAGAGAAGTTGATAACTAGATTACTATGATTAAAAACAATGGAAAATTTTAAAGAACCATAAGCAAAAAAAGGAACATGCATGATTCCTGGACAAAATAACATGCCTGAAAATCTCTCAGAAAGATAACCCTCTAAAAGTTGTCTAAAATTCAATTATTGTATTTTGTGCTATGGCTTTTTT
>VWYP01013851.1:309193-322934 GCA_013400435.1 Pycnonotus jocosus | reverse complement strand
GGTGGGGAGGGCGAATTCCCCCGTGCTTGAGCAGAGCTGTGGCTGAGCTGCAAAGCGAGTTCCTTCTGCAGCCACAGGGCTCCTCCTCACTCCAGCGCCCACACACGGGACGGCAGCGCAGGGGCTCTGCGGGCGGCTGGGAAGCATCTCTGTGTTTTCCTTGCTGGAGAGGGGAAAGATGCTCCCCGCTGGCCACAGGGGCTTGCTCACTGCGGCCCCATGTGCTGGGTCCGGGGTCAGCGCCCTCCACTCCCACAGCCCGCCCGCCACGTTCCCACGCCCTGCGGCGGGCCGGGTCACTGCGCTCGGCGCCCCTCCCGCTGCAAACCTCCAGTGGTTTTCATCTGCGCGGTTTTTCCTCCTTTTTTTTTTTTTTTTCTTCGATATATTTTGCAATGTGATATTTGCAGTGAGACTGAAAAGTTTTGTGAGTATTTTTGTTTGTGGCTTTTTTTTTCTTTTATTTAAGCCCCGAGGAATTTGACCAAGCTGCCCTGGGCTCCAAGCTCCTTCCCTGCATCCCTGCCAGCATTGACTGGAGGGCAAGGGAAGCCTCCTGGCGGGCACTGAGTGCTGGGCTGGCTGTGGACCATCTCCACTCCCTGCAGGCAGTGCTGCACTCTCTTGTTTTGCTGCTGCAGGGACCACACATGGGGGCTGAAATCTCCTGGCTGAGCAGAGCATCCCTGGGAGCGGGGAGGGAGAGTGGGCAGGACAGCCTGTCCTGGTCTTGGGGGCCCAGAAGGTGCAGTGGTGGGTCTGGGGGAAGTACAGGTGCTGATGCCTAGCCATGTCACACTGCCCAAGTGGCTGCAGCAGGGAAAGAAGAGTGGTAGGAATGCCAGGCTTGCTCAGGGTGGGTACCAGCCTTCACTTGTCACCAAACCATCAGCAGTAGGCACCATGATGGGAGGTTCTTATCCCTCACTTTCTGGACCTTGAATTGTGTTTGCGCCTCTATCAAGGATCAAAGCTCTCCCTGCCCCCATGTCTCCCTGTCAGGTGGCTTCTCAGTGAGGAACAGCATCACTGCAGCAACCTAACACAATCCAGATTTCCTGGAAACCACCAAATTCACTTTCCCATTATCTGAATGTCCCTGAGATGATATTAACTGTGAGTGAGATGCTGACAGGGGAGTGATGCCAGGGCTTCACAGCGATGCAGTGTAGGAGAAAACAGCTCCTCCAGACAGAATGGAGATGGTCTCCAGCTCTCTGTGGAGATGGCTAATGGAGACAAATGTGTCTCTGTCACAGAGGCATCAGGGACATGGCAGAGATGGAGTGAAAACTACACAATCCACCGGTCTCTGCCAGCCCTCCCTGGCACAGGCAGCTCTCACCAGGCAGCACTGTGGCAGGCAGGCACTGTGCTGGCAAATGTCCCCCTGCATATCACCCCCCACACCCTGGATGGGCAGGCAAAATAATTAATGTTTCATTTGCTTTAAATAATGTTGATAAGCCAGTATTATACACCAGCTCAGAGCTGGACAGCAGTGGTCAAGCCAAAGGCCGTAAAGTGAGGAGGTCCCATCACCACAAAGCTGCCCTGAGCCAGCTATTGTGCCATGAGTTTGTGCACCCAGCTCAGGGACACACTGCCACCCCAAAGCCAGGTGGCTGCAAAGGCTGGTACCTCTGGGCTGAGGCAGGTGACTCAGAAAAGGCCAAGTGCCATATGCCTCTGGGAAAACCTTTATCGAATAACATGAAATCTCATCAAAAGTAAATTGAGTTTCCATGGGAAATCTAGTTTCCATAGAGGTGTGTTGCCTGACACATCTCATGCTGCCCTGACATAACTTCTTGAGCCTGCACCTAGCAGGCAGGTCACGAGGCGCATGCCACGAGCTGCCTGCCATGTAGAGCCTGCTGTGCCAGCCCACAGCTGGGCTTCAGCTCCTCTGTATCCCAAAAGGGTTTGGATCTACCCCACTGGCTGGGCACAGGTACCGCTGCAGCCCAGACCAGTGCAGTACTCACTTCTGGGCCTTGGGTGGCTTCTCCGGCTTCTCGGGGTAGGGGATGATGAAGTCAATGGTCGAGTCAGGCTTCTGGAGCAGTGTGCCCAGCTTTGTCTTGATCTCCTTGGCCCTGCAGCAGGGGAGGAGCAGAGACAGGTCAGGCAGAAGAACGGGGCAGTGGGACACTCACAGTCCCTGCCCTGCACCCACTCTGTAATTAATTCCAGACGAACAAATGGACCCTAATGCTGTAAAGGCTGTGCCTGTCTGTGGCACTCCTAAACAGGCACTGCGCATTAGCGGCAGCTCTTGATCTTGATCTCCTTGCTCTGTCCCCATCTGTGGCCAGGATAATTATATCAGCAGGGCTGTCAGGCTGCTCTGGGGCTGAATTAGGGTGCAGCACTCAGTCTCTATAGAGATGAGCTTGAAGAAGGGCTGCTGAGGAGGTGAAGGAGCTGCCTTTGGAGAAGAGGCCGTGCGGGTGCTGTGCTGGGGGGTACCTGCCCCATGGTCCCACCCCACGCTGTGCCACCAGCCTCACACTGCTGACAGCACTCAGAGCCCTTATATAGACATATAGCATGCTTATCAGTAATATATAAGCCTTATATCTGCAATGGGAAGGGTCCTGTAAATGGGCATCTCCTGGGTGCTGCCTTCTCTGGGCAGAGAGGGAAAAAAGATTTCAGGAGCTGAAGACTGCCAAAGGCTGACTGCCACCTCCCATTGTACCAAGACCATGTTCCAGATCTGTGTTTGGGGGATGCAGAGAAAACAGGGGGTCCTGGAGCTTGGCAGTGGGCCCAGCTGTCCCCTAAAATGATTAGTAGTAGTGATTAGGTCCTGAGCATCTAAAACTGCTGAGAAGGCTCCCCCCACCCCTGCTGCAACTTAGGGGTGGTAGCAAGAGCAAGCTGAGCTTTTGCAGGGAACACTCAGATGTACTGCATGAGGTTGAAGGGGTGAAAACAGACCTCTCCCAGTCCCCATCTTTGCAGGGCAGGGCTTTTCCCTGGCACAGCAAATTTTGGTGGCTTCTAGGTCATCTTGCTGCCACAGCAGGTGAAGGATAGAGGACAGATTGCTCCTCACAGGCTGACTGGGCTGAGCTTTCAGTATGGCTGGCAATGCCAGGCTGCAGCTCCCTGTCTTGAGGGCTCCCTGCAATTTTCCTCTCTGCTGTTTATTTTCACAAGCCCTCTGTGGATGATTGCTCCATTGCTATGTCTGCTATTTCATTTCAATTCCTTTGATTTTTTTTTCCTCCTTGTAAAACTCTCTCTCTGTGTTTTGGTTTCCACCCTCCAGTCCCCACGGGTGACATTTGGAGACCCGGCACAGGGGTGTCTGCTCCCTGCCAGCTGCCCCCCATCCCTGCTACAGAGACCTGCCTCTGAGCAGCCACCCTTGCATGGAGGTGGGCAGCAGGACCAGGCAGAGAGAGCAGCCCAGTCTGCAGCTGCAGGGACCAGTGGCAGTGGGTGTACAGCACAGGGCATCATACACCCAGCAACACAGCTGTTGTCATGGACAATGTCAACAGCTACAGGGACAGTTTCCATTGCTAGTGCTTCTGTGAAAACCTGAACCTGGCAAAGCTCAGGACCTCAGGAAAAGGGTGATGGGGTTGCCATGCTCCCCACACTGAGCTGTCTGGGACAGGGATGCTGCCCTTCATCCTGCTGTAAATAAATAAGTAAAATTCCTACAAGTGCTCTGAGTCAGAGCTGGCTCTTGATGTCCTGGGGCCAGCTCTCTGGCAAGCCTCAGATACCTTTGGCACCCCACTGGCCAGCATTGCCATACTGGGACCACCTGGCATGGCCCTGACCCATGGGGATGGCACAGCTGCAGGGATGGGGAGCAGGTGAAGTGGGCAGGGCAAGTGGGCAGCCCTCTTAGCACCAAAGTAGTGGGTGGTTGCAGAGAGTGCCACAGGAAAGCCAAGAGGACAGGCTGGCCTTTCCCTTGGCTCTGCTTTCCCAGACATCTGTGCTTGTGGCCACAGATTCCTGCAGGAAGGGCTCAGGGAGCATCTCTGAGGCGGGGCTGAGCAGAGATGCTGGGTGCCACCTTGTCCCTCTTCCAATGCTCAGGAGGGAGGAGTGGGGATGTTGCCGTGGTCAAGCCCCTGCCAGTGCCAGGTGCTGTGCAGCAGGGACAGTCCCTTCCAAGCAACTGGACCATGTGTCACATCATGGGGGATTCATTTGGCAGGAGTGGGGGGACGAGCAAGGGGCTGGGGGTTGCCCACCTCGGAAGCAAGGACAGTGGATATCAAGAGTTCTAGAGCAGGCAGAGGGATAACACAAGCTGTGCTGGGAGCCAGGGCACCGAGAGCCAAACTTAGCCCAGGATGACCCAAGGAGCTGGGAAGACGGGACTGGGACTCTGCTGCGGTCAGAGCAGCACCTGGGGACTCGCTGCCCCGGCGTGGATGAGGCTAACACCTAGGTTTGGATGCAATTGATGGTGGCTTCATACAACAAGTGCTCAGACCCGGCTCAAAACCTTGCTCTCTGACTGCCATCCTCTGACAGTGACTTACAGCCAAGAGCTGTCAGGCTCAAAAGGCACCGAGGCCCTCAGCCACCACATCCTGCTGCACCCCATGGTGTTGCCAAGGGACCCCCGCAGCTGCCCACCCTGCTGGAGCCCTGCAGGTGTGGGGACAGCAGCAAGAGCCTCCCCCCTGGACCAGAGCAACTCCCTGGCAGTGGGACCTTCATGACATCTGTAGAGACAGCAGAGATAAGGAAAGTTGTTAAGGAAGCGAGGAAGGATGGGAGTGGGCTGAAAGCCTGCAGGCTAAGGGAGGGAAGGGCTATTTAAAGACACCATCCTGGCGTCCTCCAGCAGATGGATTACAAGCTTTCAAGCAAGGCTTCAGGGAAGGCTAAACAGCAGGGGAAAAAAGGCAGCTATAAACAAAAAAGGCATCTTAAAAAACCCCCCCGGCTATGGCCAAGTGAATAAAAGCAAGAGGACTGTAAATGGTGGAAAGTTAACTGTGAGAACATATGGGAGCAAGCCAAGAAAAAGTCTGAGAAACAGCATCCAAGAAGCATTAATAGAAAATATGGGCTCTGTCAAACATATCAAGAGCAAGAAGGACTGCTGGAGAGGGCCAGGAGAGACTCCAGCTTTAAAAACAAAACAAAAATAGAAGCTCAAAGGAGTTTAAAGCTGCAGCTGAAAGCTAAAGGTGATGCTGTGCCTGACGGCACAGATGTGGCAGAGGAAATGCCCCTTCACATGCAAAAGCCTCCAGAGAGGATTTGAGGAGGCAGCCGTGTCAGACCCGTGCTGGACACATGGACAAATATGGTCTATTGGAGAGGAGTCAAGGCTCATCTGGCCATAGGAAGAGATTCATTTCAACCTATCATCCTTCTCTGAAGAGGCCAGAAAACACGTGCTGTGGGGAGAGCTGGGGGTAGCAGCCCCTTGGGTGGGCAGGGCACCTTGTTGGGCTCTGCAGACCCCAGGAAGCTGCAGGAGAAGGTCAGTCTATGGGTGACAGTGTGGGAGAGGTGGCACACACCTGTGGGGATGGTGCTGGGGGAACACCAGCTGGGACCATGCTGCTCAATCTCCCAAACAGTGGCAGAAGGGCTCAGTGGCTGAGCAGCAGCTGTTGCAGTCCCCGGGTACAGTGCTTGGGACAAGCTGTGGGGAGCTGCAGGAGGGTCTTGTGACACCGGCAATGAAGCAGCTGGAAAGCTTTTAGAGCAGCAAGGTGATGCACAGGGAACAAAGGCTGTCCTGATTCTGCATGTCAAAGTGTGAGTGAAGCCTTCAAGACTCAGGATTTGAGGGCATAGCAGATGAAAACATCAGCATAGCAGCAGTGGGAGAAAATCTTTATTAAGAAAATGTACTGTTAAAAAGAGTCAGAAGAGTGACAACAAGGGTGATAGCAGAGCAGAAACATATGGATCACCCACAACTGGAAAAGTGCTCTTGGCTGCCCATGGCACAGGAGGCTGCAGGGGAGCAGGCAAGGTCAGCATGGACTCATGAGGATGGCTGAAAGACAAGTTTCCAACAACAAAACCGTCACAGGCCTGCACTCCTGTTTGTGCCTGTGATGAGAATCTGCCTTCTGGACAAGCAGCATCAGCCCCGGGCAGCACAATTTCAGCTGGAACTTCTCTGGAGCTCCCCTTAGGGCAGTGAGCTTCCCACTGTCACTCTCATCCAAAAATCAGTGCTAAGGTACTTACAGATGTTAGGGAACCCTCACTGAGGGACTCACTTGAGACTTTTCCTAAGTTTCCTCCTTGGATGAAGCATTGAGTGCTCTGCGGCTGCAGTGAAGCTTCAGGTGCTTTGCAGCTCTGCTTCTCACTGGACCCCCTCCAAAGCCCATGGGAGCAGAGGAGAGGAAGGTTCCAATCAGCATGGCCAGGGGCTGGAGCCTGCCTGGGCTCCCCAGGGGCTGAAAGGAGCCTCTGCCACCATCAGGCGCAGGTTTTGGGGCGAGCACCAGGGTGGGTGAGGATCAAGATGAGGATGGGTGCCACAAGGGGAGCGGAGCTGGTGCTCTGTACAGGCTGAGCCTCATGAGAGGGGCCAGGTCTGGCTATTCCATATGTGAGTGACTCGCAGACAATTAAAAGAGGATTGTGAGGCACTTTGGAGACAGGGCTGTTTCCACCTCAGAAAGGCAAAACCTCTGTCCTGATTTTTTCCTCCTCTCCTCCTCCGTATTTTTCAGAAATTAAGATCTGAGGATAAAGCACTCCTGCCCAGAGTAGGGGAGGGCTGGGTTTGGAGCAGCCCAAACTCACCCAGCAGGATGACCCCCAGGGCACAGTGGGGAGTTTGGGACCGAATCAGTGCTCATCCCGCCAAGGATCTCAGCAGCTCACAGCACCCACTGAGACACCCCCGGCAAGCTTCCCTTCCCTTATTATCCGTTCAGAGCTGCATAATCCCAGTCCCCATAAGAGATGCCCATCACGGGGCTGTGCTGCAAGAAGAGCCCTTGTGCCCCCAGCCGCCCTGGCAGAGCCCTGCGGGGAGGCAGCCCCTGGCATCCCACGCATCCCGGCCGCTCTCACCTCTCCAGGCAAGTGTGGGGCAGCGCCGCTAATCCTTTGCACATCTTGGCAAGCTGTAGTTTCCTCGGCCGTGAGAAGAGTGTGAGTGATGGCCAAAGCGGGCAGCAGAAGCTCCGTCTGCAGCCCAGCTGCCTCCCTCGTTCCTATATAGCGCTGCAGCTGGACCCCCGCCAGCCCTGTATCCAATGCCGGCCGGCCTGCTGCAGCTGGCCCCGGCGGCTTCTGGATTTTGTTTTCTTCTCTCTAAGCTCAAACAGAGGGAAGAAAAATGTGGATTTTCTGGGGTGAGGTCAGGTAATTGAATTGGAAGGGCCAAGGTGATGTTTAGGGAGCTTCAGGAAGCCCACAGCATTTCTTTTAATGATGCATCAGGCTCCAGGTCAGTATTTAGAAGCATCAGGTAGAAATGCTTCATTCAAGTGAGATTTTTCCAGTGAAAAATAGAACTTTCAGAAAAATAAAAGTGCTTATGAGAAGGCTTGCTGTTGATTTCAAGGCTTTGGCTAATGTCAAAATATCCACCACTTCAGCAGTGCTGGTGGCTAACAGTGACTTTTGTTTCAGCTCCTGGGTGAGTATGAAAATGTGCATCTCTGAGCTTTGTGTACCATTGGGAGCTGGGAATAGGGACTTTGCTCCCAACCTGGTTGTCCACACCCAGGTGCACTAACAACCATCATTCCCCTGGGTAAAACCCAGGGTTACATTTAAGCTCAGCTCTTGGGCCCCTTTCTCCCATGCTGTGTCAGAGCTGTGCCTGCCTGGCTCTGCCTCCTGGCTGGATTTTGGGCCTGTTGTGGGATTATGCAGCAAGACACTGTCTGCATTCAGCATCTGAGTGCAGTAAGTGAAAGCTGGAAGTCTGCTGGAAACTGTGCCTCCCTGGGGAGTTTGGGCTGGCTTTGTACTGGTTTGTACTGGAAACCAAAGGAAAAAAGTGCAGCTGACAATTTCAGATGATGAGATGCTCAGATAATAATGGCTTGGGCTGATCAGAGCCCCCAAGATGCACGCAGGCATGGGATCAGACACTGGGTATGATGGGCTGCCCTTCCCTCTGCTGTCATGGAGGGGCACACCAGCCTCCCTCATGTCTCACAGAGTGGGGAAGAGAAGAGCAGCAGCCATGGAGGATGGAGGTCCTTTATTCTTCCAGGCAATTCTCATTTTGCCCTGTTCCCAGAGGACTCGGGAGGAGCTTGGAGGTGCCTCACCCCAGTCAGGGGTAACATAGGGCCCAGTGGCCCCATCTCCCAGCAGCTGGGATGCAGCCCCTGCTCTCTGAAGGAACACAGCCTTGCAAACTGCACATTTGCTGGGCTATCCAGTGCCCTTGGGGCCAGAGAGTTCATCAGGGCCACGCATTTGCTAGCACTAAGATGTCACTGAGTGCCAGGTCAGTCCCTGCCAGCTCAAAGGCTGCTTTGAAGAGCTCCCTTGAAGCGTGGTGCTGTCTGCAGGAGGCTTTGCCGGCTGTTCAGGCAGCCCCTGGCTCGGAAGGAAGGTGGTGGCAGCATGGGCTGGGCAAGAGGGGCCAGCGGTTGTCACAGCTCAGGGCTGGGACAGACAGCGGGGCCATGGGACCTCCTGGGAAACCCCCACTGCTGAGCCCTTGGGACTGCAGCTATCCTTTCATCATTAATCCTCTGTAATAAAGCCAGCACCAGAATCCCAGGAGAGCGTGGTTCTTTGAGACCAGGTGGTTTGTGTGAACGCTGTCCAGCAGTCTCTGAGCGCCCTTCCCTGCTCTGCCCTCAGCTGCACAGGGCTGTGTGCCCTTGGAACAGAGAGCCCTGCCAGGCGTGCCAAGGACACGGCTCCATCTCTGGAGACCTCCTGCTGCCCAGAGGAACCTGGAGCTTTGCCCGGTGAGACCCCCTGGAGGGATTGGGTCTGTTCCCTACAGACTTTTGTCTCCTTCACCTCTTTCAGCCCTGGGTGGGCAAACCCCCTCTGCCGTAATTCAGTGACTGGTGGTCGAAAATCTCTTCCAAAGCTCTGGGGTGAAGGTTTAAGGAGTGCACAAAGCAATTTGGGGAACTGAGGTCCAAAGTCTGTGAGGGAACTCCATGTGGGAGGGTGATAAGGAAGCTGTACTGTGTGCTGGGATTGCAGTTGTGCATTTTAACACAGATTTATCTGAAACACTGAGACAGACACTGTTACCACTGAGCAGAAACAAGGGTTACACAGAAATAGCTTGCATTTTCCACAGACCTTTGTCCAGCAAGAAATGTTTTGTGTGTTTCAAGGCTTTAGAGGGCTAAGAAAATATTTCCAATAAGAAACTACACAGACCTTCCTTGTCTTCCCACGACAGCTTAATTTCTTTAAGGGCCCTTCTGGGAGGGTTTTTTGGAGATCTGAGTGCACTCTGAGGAGCAGATTGTCTTGAATACACATTGGCTGGTTTTCTCCAAGAGGGCTCCAGGCTTGTGCCTTACAACTGCCCCCTCAAAAGTTGTGTGGAATCTACCATTACACCCGATATATCCTGGGTCCTGTTATTTCCAGATTTTATTATCCTTTCTAGCAATGTGCCTTTTATAGAAGGGCAGCTTAGCTGCTTTGCAGTTTCCTGGTTCCCACTGGAACTTTTTAAGAACTAGCATCATATTTAACAATGTTGACTTTTTGGTAAAGGGATCGCTGCAATTCTCACCCAGGAGAGTATTTGGCCATTCATCTGAGTGCTCCTTCTGGCAGACCTTTAACTAATGTGTTCTAAAAATGGGTGTTGTGTTTTGTTTTTTTTCCCCTGCATGCTTTGGGACAGTTGTGCAAATGTGTGTCCCCTAAGGAATGATGGTAGTGTGAGCTCCCCAACAGCAAAGGGCAATGCAAGTAACTCACCAAGGCTTTCTGTGATGGCTCATTCCTTCTTACAGAGCCTGATCACATCCTGTCCTTGAGCCTCCCTGGAGAACTTTGTGCTTCTCACATAGTCATTATTCATATTTATGCCTTTAGAATGCTTTCCTCACATCATCTGTGGCTTGCCTTTCACCTGTAACTTTCCAAAGCTTGAATTCTTTATTTTTTATTCTCTCAATTTTCACTTCTTTTAAGGTCTTAACCTCTTCAGCTTGCACTTCAAGTGTTCATTTCCACTCCCTTGTATAAGCACATGCCCTTTAAAAAAAATCTCTTTGAGCAACAAGTGCATTCTGCCTGTGTAACCCAGTGTTGTACGTGACCAGTGTTTTTGCTCCTCACACTTTTGTGATGCTGACCAGCCTACCTCTCACTTCCCTTTGTGCATTAAATTCTACTATTCTGAAGGTGGTGTTTTGCTTTCAGTGGGACAGTCTTACCAGTAGTTGTGGCTCTGTGGCCCCTTTGAACTGAGCCCCACACGTGGCTGAGGAGCTGTCTAGGTGCAGTCCTTACACCATCTCACTCCTCCATCAACTTTCTGAGGCCCAGTTCAGTGATGGAAATGCTCACGTAGAAGGAGATGAGATCTAGGCTCCCTCCATTTGCCACATCCAAGTCACTGACACAGGAACCATGGATGAGGTCAGAGAAAATCCTGGAAAGCAGCGTTACCCAGAGCACTGGGACTCTGGCCAGCAGGGAATTTGGGAGTCACGTACATTCTGCATCCCATTGAGTTCCTCGACCCCGAGCGCACAGCTTGAGAACAGCCGGAGCCACTCCTGGGACACTGCACTGCTCCTCGTGTCTGTTCCTCGTGTCTGCTCCATGCCCACAGAAGCAACCAACTCTCCTTCTGGCACCTGGGCAGGAGCAAGCCCCCTCCAAGGTGTGCACAGGGCTGGCCTCAACTTTTGCACATGCAGAGCACTTCTGTGAACACGAGGCTGGGCTCAGGCTCATTTGTGCCCAGAAGGAGAGCCCAGAGGGACAGGTGTTTGCAAGACTGTTTAAGTATCTGCATGGTGTTTTTGTGACTACAGGTACCAAATGGAAATCCATGGGTGAACAGCAGTGTCCCTAGAGCAGTCCCTCTACAGTGTGAGTAGATGAGGCCAGGAGTGTCTGCAGAGACCTGCTGCAGGCAGAGCCACCACACTTGGCACCTCAGCAGCTGCTGCTGAGCATCTAGGAGCTCCTGCTATCCAAGCAGCACTGGTGCCACCGTGTGCTCTGTCAAGTGCAGTCTCCACACAGGCAGCTGTGCCTTCTCTGCTTTCCTGTGCCTGTCACCTGCCTGTGAACATTCCCTGAAGTGACACAATTTGAGCACAGGAGGCTGAGGGTGGGTTGTTGGTGTGTGGGTGACAGACATTATTTCAACACAAAGCCGGCACAACCAGATCAATCACAGGGTTTTATTCAAGGCCTGGATTACACCATCTTTACTTGTATTCGTGTTATGACCCAGGCAGCAGAGCACATTGTTTATCCTCACCCAGCAGCCAGCACCAGCATTTTGGATCCCCTGACAGAATCAGCCACAATGCAAAGAAGCAGATGTACCTCTGGCTCCACGCTAGCCATGCAAGCACCCCACACCGCTCCCGTGCGCGAGTTCATTCTCAGCCCAGAGAGCATCTGAACAGTGAACCAAGCTCCTGTCTGCCATCACTTTTGCTCTATGTGCCCTGCTGTGGCACTGCCTTTCCCAGCTCATGGATAGCCTTGTTCTCCAGCACCTTCACCTTCTCCTTGCCTGGCTGCAGCACACAGGCCACCATAGCCCTGGCCACCGTTTCCACAGGCACTGAGTTAGCGGTGGGGAACACGCAAGCCACTGCACCAAAGAACTGCTGGGCTATCCACTCCATGGGCCGGGACTCCTGGCGCTTGCACAGCAGCAGCCTGCAGAGCAAGGAGTTGAGGTGGGTCAGTCTGAAACAATCTTGGGTGAAGGTTAGAGACTGAGTTCCCCAGCTGCACCAGGGCCCAGACAAGCTCCCTGAACCAACATGGACTTTGGGGCTTTGGAATATGACAGAGCTGAGTCCTTGGACAATAAACTCCTTTCCCCACTGTGCTCACAAAAGCAGAATTCCGGTTCTCCTAAGTAGCAAGAGCATAGTACAGCTGAAAGGACACAGGTGAGTGTTCCCTTCCCTTTGCATAAGGACAAGGTCCATCTGGAGATAAGCTCTGACCTATATGCCTCAATCTGTGCATTCAGCCCAAGGCTGTTCTTGCATGATACGTGGCACTAGCATTGGGATGGGCCGTAGGAAACTGCAGAGCTTGCTCCCTGCAACACTGGGAAGCAGTCTGCTCATCCACGAGCTGCATTTGGAGCTGGTGGCATTCTCCACTTCCCTCCACAGCCCTGCCCTCATGTATCCTTTCTCTTCCTCCATCTCCCAGTGAAGCATCTCCCTGCTGCCCTGGCAACCCTCCACTCTGTGCCCTCCCTCCTCCACCACTACTCACGCTGGCCGGAGAATGGTACAATGATCAAAACCAACAGCCTGGACCAGGTTTTCCACTTCTCCCTGTCAGAGCAGTCAGGCAGGATGAAAGGAGACAAGGATGACTCCAAGCACAATCCTTGCCACCCCATGAAGGGGTAGGAAAAAGCTGCTGAGCCAAGGGCAGGATGGCACTAATGCCAACGCAAAGCTGAAACAGGCCAGGCAGCTGGGGCAAGGGCATGTGCTGGACATGGACCACAGGTCAGCAGCGCGCCCTTGCAACCATCACACTAAACTGCAACAGGCTGCTCCAGAGAGCATTGGGACTCAGCACCCAGCCTGGGGATGGAACCAGCCGGCACAAGACGCTGGCAGGCAGCTCTGAGTCCAGCAGGTATTGAGGGCTGCAGCACACAAAATATGGAGAAAAAAGCTTTTGCGATGGTTGTGGTCCCCCCTGGGGAGCCTGTGGGCTTTCTATCACAGGATAGTTCATGTCTCACCTGGACACAGCCCTGAGCCTCCCCACATAGCTGAAGCCATCCCAGCTCAAGGTTGGGGAGCTGTTACTGGGCTAGAGACCCCAGCATATGTTTCTGGAGTTTGAGGACAGAAACAGATACTGCATGCAGGTGTTATGCTGCTTCATAAGAAGCCAGTTGCATAGGTGCGCATGCCAGTCAGTCCCTTCCCTTGTTCCGCAGCAGCAGGAGGACCCCCAGAGCCATTTGCATCTCAAGACCTCAGCTCCTGCTTCCTTCCCGAGCATCCCAACATCCTGTGACTCCTGCACGAGCATCAGAGGTCCACCCCAGCTGCCCCCTCACCTTCACGCGGAGGTAGAGGAAGGGGCTCTGGGCGTTTGCCCCCCGGGAGGACTGCAGGACAAAGTGTTTGCAGCCCCCTGCCCGCGCCAGCTCTGCTGCCTGCGCCACGTAGTCCCGATCCACACGGATAAAGCCATCCTGCGGGGGGAAAGCAGGGTCAGCGGGGCAGGCAGAGGAGGGGACAAGACCCCTGCTCGCCCGAGGGTCAGGGGCTCCCCACTCACTGCGCCAGCCCTGGCCCTGGTGGTGCCCAGGCAGCAGAAGCCCACGTCGTGTCCCTGGAAGGCGGCAGCGTGCTCGCCCAGCCGCTCGAAGTCCACCACCGCCTGCTCCTGTGGGGAAACCGAGGGTCAGCGCCGCCACCCCGGTCTCCGCCACCACGGCAGCCCCGTCCCCAGCCCGCGCACCACGGCCGCCTCCGCCTCGCCCAGGTTCAGCCGACGCCGCCCGATCAGCGTGACCCGGGAGAAGGCCCGCCGGGCCAGCAGCTCCTGCAGCAGCACCCGGCCCGTCTCCCCCGAAGCGCCGAGCACG
>VWYP01013851.1:259141-309155 GCA_013400435.1 Pycnonotus jocosus | reverse complement strand
GGGGCGGGGACCGGGACGGGGCAGGCCCGGGCGGGAGCGGCTGCGCTGGCTCGCTGCGGATCCGCGGGTTGGGCGCTCTGTGCCCGGATAGCCGCGGACGGACGCGACGCGGAGGCGTTCCCAGGGCCAGGGCGGGGCTGTCCGTAGCGGGGGCAGCCCCAGGGAGCCCGGCTCAGCCCGGCCGCTGCGCCCAGCCAAGGTGCCCTTTGCCCTGTTCCCATCAGCTGTTCCTGCGGTGGCAGAGCCGAACGCCCCCCGAGGATCTCTGTGCCCGCCCCGCTTAGGCGGAGGGAATGTGACTGGAGGGATGCTCGGAGGGGTCTGTGATCTGTCCAGCGTCTCCTCTCCAAACCCCGCTGAGTTCAGTGTGTGCTGCCAGCCGTGGTGCCTGGCAGCTGTATCCCCTGGGCAGGAGGTGGGTCACCCTCCACGCCGGGCAGCCTTGCAGTGACTCCAGTGTGAAGCAGTCCCTGGTGCTTGAAGAGCAAAGAGATGAAGCCCACTTCCTTGGGAACTCTCTCTGAGCAGGTCCTGGGGTGTGCTGGCAAGCACAGACCCCTGTTCCGGTACTGCCTGAGTTGTCCCTCTGACAGGGACGATGTCAAATCATCAGCGGGGTGATCCAGGTCCCACCAGGACATAGCTCTGGAGCAGGCTTGCGGGCACCCAGCGGCTCTGCACAGCCACTCCCATGGGCATCATCAAGGGGCCCCGCGGCACCAGGATCCCGTTTGTCCTGATTCCTGTGGAGGGAGGTGCAGGGGCCTGAATGGCTGCTGTCGGGATCAGCCAGGTGGTTTTCCAGACTGGTGTGTCTGTCAAGTGCTCTCCTTGGCCGAGGGCTGAGGATGAATCCCAAGTGCACGTGCCATTTGCGCGGCAGGACACGCGTCATGACTGTCACCAGGATAATGGCTGGCATCCCGCTCCACCTGCCAGTGTGCCACCGGCACCCACGGCCGCCCTGCCTATCGGGCTCTGCTCCACAGCCACAGGCAAACCCAGGTGGGTGAACGAGGGGAAGGCTGGCGCATACCAGGGCTGGGGGGTACTGGGACGAGTGTTTGAGAGAGGTAGGGGAGTAGAATGTGACAGAAGTACAGGCAGCAAGGTGTATGGGGTGCATGTGGTAGGTTATAGGATATGGTGTACTCTAGGGTTTCATGGTACAACGGGGATGCCACCGGGGAGCACAGGATCGGGACACATGGGGGCCATGCTCCCACTGCTCATGGTCTGCTTCTCCTCCACGGCAGGGCTCCGGGCAGCCAGCCAGGTGCCGGGGTGCCCGCTCTCCCGGTGGCATGGAGACATGGTCCCGCCGCAGCGCTGCCTTCGACTGCGTGCCCCAGCCGGCAGCCTGCTGCCCTGACTGGATGGCGGAGCTCCCCGACGCCCTGCCCCTCTCCCGCCTCTCCATCCCCGGCACCCACGATTCTCTCAGCCTGTTCGGCGGCCGGCGCCTGCGGTGCCAGAGCTGGGGCCTGGAGGCCCAGCTGGCGGCCGGCATCCGCTTCCTGGATGTGCGCTGCAAACTGTCGCGGGGTGAGCTCCGCATCTACCACCTCTGCACCTTCCAGCGGGCCAGCCTGCGGGGCGTCCTGCGCCGCACTCTGCGCTTCCTCCGCGCCCACCCCGGCGAGGCCGTGCTTATGCGCATCAAGGAGGAGCTGCCCATCTTCTCTCGGCCCGGCTTCGCTGCCCAGCTCCACCGCTGCCTGCTGGAAGAGGGACAGGGCTGCGTGTGGTGCCGAGAGGAGATGCCAATGCTGGGCCAGGTGCGCGGGAAGATAGTGGTGCTGGAGGCGCTGGCGCGGGAGGTGCTGGGCATCCCCTACGAGCAGCTGAGCATCAGCGACGCCTGGAACGTGCTCTCACTGGAAGGCAAGTGGGCCCGGGTGCGGCGGCACCTGGAGAAGGCGGCCAGCGGAGACCCCACCACCATGTACCTCACCTTCTGCTCCGGCAATGGGCTCTTCACCTGCCCCGAGGAGGTAGCCCGCTTTGTGAATCCCCGCTGCTGCCAGCACCTGCGGCGCCGGGCCGGGCAGCTCGTGCGCTGGGGGGTGGTCATCATGGACTTCCCTGGCTCAGGCCTTCTCCGGCTCATCGTGGAGAGCAACGGCCCCCGGGCCGATGGACACGGCACAGCGGTCCCTGGCACCCCCGTTGTACCGTCCCGGCGCCCCTGCGGCAGAGGGGACAGACGCCGCAGCCGGTACAGCTCCGCGCGCTGCCCGCGCTGCTGTCCCTCGGGCAGGACACTGCTCCCGACTCCGCGCCTCTGCCGAAGGACCTCAGGGCCTGGAGGGCAAAAGCGGGTTTCTAGGTCTTGCAGAGCACCGGAAAGCCTTCGTGTGACAATGGTGTGACAGCCGCAGTGGCAGTAGAGGAGGGCCGGCTGCAGTCGGAGCCGGGCAGCCCGCGGGAGCTGACCCCTGCCCTGAGGAGCCAGGTACGGTGCCGGTGCGGGGCTGGGCCACCTGAGTCCCACAGGACAGCAGGAGTAGGTGGGGGTAGAATGTCCTGCCTCACCTCCTCCCAAAATGCCTCTCTGCAAAATAGTCCTTTTCCTTAAGGGTAAATAAAAAGAAGCTAGGAAAGCACTGCCTATGTTGCCTTGCCATTTCCTGTCAGAAAAGTGAAGAAAAAACTTTTTGCTTTGGCCGCTTATATGTGAAGGAGCCTGTAACCCTCTGCCCATGGATGAAATACAGTTAAATTGTTGTCTGTGACCATCTTGTTCTTAAAGCAGAGCTGCAAGAGGTCACAGGAGTAACAACAATAAGGTGACAACAAGTGATTAGGAACATCCTTCCCCTCATTATTTTAGCTTTTGTTTCTTTCTTGCAGGGGCTTGCCCCAGAAGTCAGGACTCTTAGGCAGAGCCAGCTTCAGCAAGGGCCACACACCCCATGCATGGAGATCTGGATGGCCACAGAGGCAGCAATTCAGATGGGGCTACCCTGTCCCTGGGACCACACACCAAGGGATGCTGCACTGGGCAGAGCCCAGCAGTTTGCAACAGCTAGGGCAGTGCAGACAGGACAGTTTGTAGATCCACAAAAGCAAGGTAGTTGAGGGACAAAAAAACCTTTAAAATATATTGTGCCAGTGCCTGCCCTACCTGCAGATAATAAATCACTAATTTAAATAGACAACACAGTAACTCCTTGGAGCAGAAAGGTAACCTAGATCCTGGGGAGAAATCATTATCCGGGAGGGTGCCTGCTGCATCACTGGCAGCAGCCAAGCCAGACAGGCCGTATGCTGAAGCAGGGAGCTGAGAAAGAGAAAGGAACTTTTAGAAGAGGAAAGCTCAGCCCTGGCCTGCCAGAAGGTGAAGAATATCCTCAAAGTTGCTTCTGTTTCAGGTGAAAAACATCTGGGCACAGTGCCTTCTGGAAGAGATGCCACAGCATTTCCTGGAGGAGATGATATGTTTTGCTCTGCAGGAACTAGCCCTGGCTAGAGACACGGCTCTTGGTGCTGAGCCTGTTCATCTGCTGCCCAGGGAGGGGAGCAGGCAATAGTATACAGTGGGTGACAGAGGTGACAGGCAGAGGAATCTGGCTCTGGGTTTGCTATGTGAGACAGGAGAAGGTTGAAATTTCTGCATTAAATGAGATGTGACAAAATCACTGGTAGTGTCCAGGGTGAGGGTGGCCTGGTCCACTGGCTGCCAGGGCCTCCTGTGCCTGGGCTGCCCCCACACCAAGCCAGTGTGGCTGGTACCACTGTCCTGTCAGGAGGATGGATTCTACTGGGGCAGGGCCAGAGTCGGTGGCTTGTCTCAGCATTCAGGGATGCACAGTGCCATGGAGACCCAGGCAGGGCACAAACAGAACAATCACAGTTCCTAGGAGCTGTAGGCTGGGTGATTTGGCTGTCACTTAGGGCTGCCCCTGCATGTGGCACATCCCTGCAGCTGCACCCCAGCACCCTGTATCCACCCTGTACCCCAGCTCATCGGCAGGGCAGAGGTGCTGCCTGGGATTCCCCGGGTGGGCAGAGTCACTTGTTTACGCCCTATCACTCAAGCAGTGAGATAATGTTAGTGTTATCTATGCCCCAGGCATCCTGTTTGGCAAACTCTTAACGATGCCATGCACATGTGGCTACTGCCAGGTGCCAGGGAGCCAGCAGGCAGCACGGGCAGGGCAGTGATGGCAGTGATGCCTGGTGAAAAGGCTCTCCATCACCAGCTTCGCAGTGCAAGGCAGGAGGCAGAGAGCTGTCCTACAGCTGGGGTCAAAGAAACATCTCTGAGAGGGTTTGTATAGGATGGGCAGGAGTGATTTATCCAAAACTACCCCTATGTTCCAGTGTCAGGGCTGTCCCACTGCCTCAAGGTCCTTGCGGGTGGAGGGGTACCGGGTACCTGCCCCTGGACGTCTGGTCCTGGCTAATCCTTGCAATTATCTCAGTTCCTCCAAGCCGGGGAGCACTCTTAATGCGCCTCCCCGTGTCCAAACGCTTTCAAATTGTGAGAAAGATTTTATCAGGTGCTGCCTGAGGCGGGGCAGCAGCTGATAAAAGAGTGGAGGAGGAGGTTCCGGCTGCTGGAGCTGTGCACTGGCGGACTTGCCCAAGGGCACTTTGCAGCTCAGGGACACCCTTTGGGTCAAGCACTTCCTGGGGACCTGTGGTGGAAGGGAATCTCCTGCCCGCGCTTAGGAGGGGCTTCTTAAGTCTCAGGGAGAGCTGCCCGTGTCCCCAGAATGGAATGGAGGGATGGCAGCAGCGGGGCTGCATCCAGGCGTGTATGTCCTCGCCGGTACCAGCCCACAACCCTGACGGGATGGCATCGGGTGCCTCCAGTGGGCTGTTGAGCCCCCCCAGGGGGAGCGGGGCTCCCAGGAAGGTGCCCGCTGTATCGCCGGCAGCAGCCGAGCCGGCCGGGCAGTGTCGAGGTGACTCGGTTCCTCTGCGGTTTGCGGAGACGTTGCACAAGGAAGGGGACAGGCTGTCCCAGCCTGGGGTGGGAGGCTCTGCTGTAAACAACGCACGGCCGTGCCCCTTCCCCAGAGGCAGAGCCTTCACGGCACGGCTCTACGGCACAGAGAGCATCGCCCAGGCTGTTGCTCAGCACTGGGGCACAGCGAAGGAGGCACTTCTCCATTCCAGTGCCTGGGTTCAGAAGGACAGTGTGGAGGTGACACAGGAAAGTGTCTTTGTACCTGCTCCCTTGAGCCCATGCTGAGCAAAGCCCTGTCTGGCAGCTTGCCTTGTGCCCTCAGAGGGATAGCTGGAGGTACAGGATGCACCATCCTGACACCTGGGAAATCCCCACACCGCTCAGGCAGGATCAGGCTCTTCCTTAGTGAGCAGAGCAGCAGGAATCCAGCAGAAGCGCATGCCCTGCAGCATACTGAATCCCTTCCAGGGGAGCCAACCGTGGAAATAACCTGAGATGTGAAAGGGCTCCTGGTGATTAACCAGCTCCCAGCAGAACTGATTCGGGTCTTCTCTCCCTCCTACCGTGTGTACCTTTTTCCACTACCTGCAAAGCAAGCCTCGGTATCCATCCTGCCATGTAGGACCTCCTCTCCGAGCCCAGGCATGGGGCACCTGCCTCCACACAGAGCTCAAGCTTGGTTACATATTGTCTTTGCAGCAGCAACAGCCTCTGCATCTCAGACACCTTGATTCCATTTTTAAAGCAATACCAACAACTATTTGTAGTTACAAAAATAAATGTGGGAGTATTTTTTTTCTACTGCTTTGCCCTACCATGTTGGGTTCCAGCAGAAGTGAAACTGGCCGTGGCACAGCCTGCTCTGCCCTGGGGCTGTGAACCCGTGAACATCCCTTTGAGTCCCAGTAGTGTCTCACCAGTAGGAGAGGCAGCTCTCACCCTGCCCAGGTGACCCTCAGCACCTGGAGCTGCTCTCATCTCCAGCAGCTGCCCCTCAGCCTCTCTGCCTGCCTGTCTGCTCCTTCCCTTCCCCTAACTGACCACTCTGGGCAGAGGAGGTGCTGAAAGCAAGTGCTCCTGAGTTACTGGATATACAGACTCAGCAGTTCCATAAAAAGGGACAACTGCATTAAAACCTTTTTCAAGGAAGATATCCCGAGACAGGAAACAAGGTTCATTTATATTGGCCAATGATAAAATAATTGTAGTGGGTTATGGCTCTTGTGGAATAGGTTCCTCCTTTTGTCTAGAATGAGTCCTGGTGGAGCAGCATCAATTTCTTTGGAACTGGAAAATACATGTGACCTGCATGGCTCTTGTTTGGATTTAGCTGGAAGTGAGCAGAGTAATTTCTGCAGAAAACCTGGCCAAGGCAATCCTACTTACGAGCAGGACAGGGTAAGAAAAGATTTATAATGATCCAAGGGGCGGTGGACACAATTAGACATGTTCCTGAAACACTGGTGGAAGTTCCTAAAGGATGTTAATAAGTCAGGGGGAAGTTCCTCTGGCATATTCCTGGACCTTTCTCATAAATACTTAAAGGTAAAGACAGAAAAATACATTGTGTAAGTAATGTTGTAACAAATAACAAACATAACAAATTGTTATTTGTTTATAAACAGTATATGAAAATTCACAGCCAGAGCAAAACATCTGCATGCGAAGAGAGTGCCTGGCACAGGAGCTGGGAGATTGTGAGCCACGGTCCCACTCAGCCCATGAGGAGCCTCATCACACTTCAGCCTCCTCTGTCCTCCACCAGTGTAGGTGCTGCCACATGGACATGTGGGTCAGAGAGGTCTCGGTGCTCTGGGTACCATGGACTGGGGCTGAACACTTTTCAGGGGGGGCCTTCTCCTCCTTCTGGGGTGCTCGGGCAAGCCTGGCTCATTGTGGGTTATCTCCTGTGGCTGTCATGTCCCCATGGCAGTGGGAATGCAGCCAACTCCCACGCCTTGGGGCTGCTGCCAAGCTAGGTCCCATGAGGACTGTGACCAGTGCTGACCCCACTGTTCCCCTCCAGCCCCGGGCTCAGAGCAGTGTTTCTTGGGGTATTCTGTGGTATTGCAGGGGGGTGCGGTGTGAGGCAGGATGTGGGCTGATAGCAGGGCTGGGATGGGAGGGGAAGAAGCCAGGGGCAGGCAGCGATGTGCAGCACACTCGGAGGAAGCGTGAGCAGCACTGCCCACCGAGGGACAGCTGCTGCTGGCTGGGCACGGTGCATCCACGGCACCAACATGGTAAGTCCTGCTCCTTTCCTTGGGGACAACTGAGGGTCTGCCTAGACAAGGGGATTAGGGGAGGGCAGAGCTGTGAGCAGGCACTGACAGGAATCACAGCTGGGGGCTGTGGAACACACACAGGCTGCCCCAGAGACACCCTGCCCGAGCAACCCCAGGCTCACGGGACACTGCCGGGCACACAAGGCACTGCCCCTGCAGAGGCAGCTGCCAGTCCTGGCTGGGCAGGAAGGAGCTTGAGGGGCACAGGACTTAGGGGCTGCCCAGGAGTGAAGTGTCCAGCTGTGCTCCTCTGATATGCCTCACTGGAAGGGGCCCTTCCTGCAGCAGAGCTGTATCTGGGAGCACCGTGTGTGCCTGCATGCCAGTGCCACAAGTGACTGCCCTCGTGTGAGCCAGGACTGCCCGGCAGCGGTGTTGGTGCACGTGTGAATCCCTTGGGATGTGCATGCTCACACCTCCCTCCCTGTCAGGGCACTGCTGTGGGACTGCGATCTGCTGGGAGGACACGGACTCTGGGCTCTCTGGGCACCTACCTGGGCATCGCTGCCATCACATGGGGTAAGCCACCCACCACGCACTCAGTAAGCCGAATGTCACCCTGCTGCCAAGGAGTCTGCAGGTCTGGGAAATGGGAGAAATGTAGTATTTTGGGGGCTGATCAGTCACACCCCCCAGGGCTGGATCCCTCTGGGCTGGGAGGGGGCTACCTCTGCTTGTGCCAGCTCCCTCTGGGCAGACCGTGCTGCCTCAGGGAAGGCCAGGCCAGGGCTGAGGTCTCTGCAGGATGTTTGGTTCCCCAAATGCAGTGTGGCAGCTGGTGCACTGTACTGTGACCTGGTGAAAGGCAGGGGCAGCTCTACCCACTGTCTACACCCGTGCTGGTGCTGGGGAGTTGGGCGTGGATGGAGTCACAGGTGTAAGGGTTCACAGCACAGCTGGGGCAGCACCACACAGAATTAGAGCTGCTAATTAACATCAGGAGTATAGAAACCAATTTGGTTTTGGTGCCTCTAGGAGATTTCATTCACATGCTGGCATTGAACAGAGCAAAACCTATTGGTGCCTGCTCTGTCTCTGGAAATTCTCTGTGAGCTGAATTATTTTCCTAAGAACTTTAGTGATTGAGCTAAGGAACAGAAATGAGGTAAGTGCACAAGTGTCAAGAGGAGACTAAGATTTGGCTCTGAGAGAAAACAAAAAAGTAAAAGGCACCTCAGCTGTGGAAGGTGCTGAGCACCACCCTGGGAAGAGGTATCAGGGCTGTCACGGGAGCCAAGGGGTCAAAACACAGGAAAATCGCACCCATTTGGGGGCTCAGCACCAGGTGGGGCAGGGAGAGGTGGCATAAGACAGGGGAGATGAGCTGTGCCATATAGAGGGAGTAACTGGAGGAAAGAGGTATGTGGGGGTTTCAGTTTGAGCAGGGTGGAAACACCTATTTAGGTGTAGTGGTTTTTGGTTCACCAATTTGAGTTTCTCAGCTCGTGCACCAAATAATGTGGTGAGTTGAGCGCTGGCTAAATGCCAAGGGACTTACTAGAGTTACTTACTCATTTTCTGTTGTGAGATAAGAATTAATAGGAGAGCAAAGCAAGCTCAAACTTTAAAGGGTATAAAGAAAACTTTATTTAAACAGAACTGAAAGAAAGGGGGAAAAAAAGGAATTAGAATAAAACCTTCAGAACACTTCTCCTCCCCTCACAACTTTCTTTCCCACTGACAATGTACTGAGAAAAAACCTGGAACTTAGGTCAGTTTATCACCTCTAAAATAGTCTTTTATCAGTTCTCTTAAGGGGAGTAGTCTTTTTTGCTACATCACAGAGACTTCTCTACAAGAAACAGTTCTCTCATGGCTTTAATTTCCGCAAGTAGCAGCTGCCCAGAAATCTGTATTTGTGAAGTCCTTCCCATCTCATGCGGCCTTCCCACAGCTGTGTTCATGTCAAATTTATGGGGTACCATTTTAAGGATGAGCTGTTCAAAGGCAAAGGTTCTCTTCATCTATCTCTGAGATCATCTTCATCTCTGAGAACAGAGGTCTTCTTCTTTGCTGGTTTGGGGCAAAGGGTCTTCATCACTCTCATCTCTCTCTGTGTTCAAGCTTCTCATGAGATCACAGCTGCTGCAGCATTTACTTGCTTCAGCATGAATGCCTTTGCTCATGTCTACAATTTGAACACTCCATCGCCCCATGTTTTTTTTATTCCTTAAGGGGATATTCTAGTGTATCAGTCTATCACCATGGCCTTACAAAAGAATTTCAGCCTAAGATGAAGGCATCTCCTCATTGTCCTCCTATCTGGGACTTGACTCCTTCACTGACCTTGGTGTCTTCATGTTGTTTCTCTACATGTCTTCACTCTGTCCTTTTCCTCTCCCTCGAGAGAGGATCAATGTTTTGCAAGTTTCTTCTATGCAGTGTGTTAATATCTTGCCTGGGGCCCATGGATGGTCATGATGGCCGAAGCAGTCACGGTGATAGATTCAGGCTGCACTGCGGCTGTGCCAGGAGCTCAGGGGGCCTGGCCAAAACGGCAGCAGCTGTTCTGTCTGCATGGCTGGTCTCAGGCTTGTACTGCCTTTAATTCCAGCCATGGGTTGGCATGACCACACTGGAGGGGTAAACTAGCCTGGCCCAGACAGAGCCCAGAGGGCTCCCTGGGAAGGGACCTGGCCCCTCGGCAGGGTCCGAGCTGGCCCAGCCTGGACTCACCCCCAAAGGGGGTCCAGCCTGTTACCTGTTACCAGGCTGGAACAAAAAGAGACTTTTCCTGGGTTTGTTAGTCTTAAAATGTGAACCTCATAGAGGCATATTCAGCTCTTTAATTGGTTTGACAGGTTGTCAATATTCAAACTAGCCACTGATTGGTTTTGTCAAGTATGGAGGAAACTGCTAGCAGCTTCTCTTAGAAATATAATTTCTGTAGGTAGCTTGTCTCCTTACTAAATGTCAATTAATGCAAAACCAGCACAAGGTAGGAGAGGGTGTGGAGGATGGACATGGAGCAGATGTCAAACCTTGGCCCTTCTCAATTTGGGGATGGGCTGTGGGAGGCTAGCAGGCAGCTGCCTTGAGCCAGGCTGGAGAGCAGCAGGAGCCAGGAAGAGGGTGGTGGGAGCTGAGGATGAGGCAGGATCTCAGAAGGTGCCCTGAGTTCCTGTCTCACAGCCTGGGAATTCCCAAAAGGTAAAGAGGGAACCACATTTTCCTCAGCTTCAGTTCTGTTGAGCAAAGAGAAAAAGAGAATAGTTTGCACTTTCACAAGAAAAACCAAACAAATTATGGGAAATTACTTACAAAAATGGATAACAATAGACCAAAGTACAGCCCTAATTATACTTTAGAAGATGTGTGTTTGCATCTAATCTGCAATGCCCAGATCTTTGCACAACAGCAGTGTGAAAATACTCTCCTGAGTGCAAGTCAGACTGGTTGTTTGGAGCAGACTTTGATCCCTATCTTGCTTTCTGCACAGATGGAGATATAACATCCCCACATCACTTTCTGCAGTTGCAGAGATAGCTGCTTCTGCGGAGAATGGAGGAAGCTTCTTTCTGTGGCTAAAACCCTTTGATTGCATAAAGTTGTGGTGTGAAATACTGTAAATAGGAGTAGAGTTTCAGCATAGTGCCCTTCACTTTTGGGTGTGGGTTCCAGTTACTTTCTAGCTTTGCCCTGCCTTGTGGGCATGACCATGATGTGATTTCTTGGTTTTGAAAGACCTTGTTTTGCAACACTGAGTTTTACAAGACTCTAGATCATCTCTGTCTCAGATGAGCAGGTTGGGTTCCAAGTGCTTTTGGGAGTGAGGGCGTACTGGCTGCACTGCCTTGCTCCAATCTGGCTCTCATGTAGCTGGGTAAAGCAAAAAACCTGAAGTCTACACATCTGCACTTAAGGAAGGAACTGTGTTTACGGAACCATCTTGAAGTGAGGCTTTCCCTTCTGAGAAGCTTTCGTGGGCAGGGGAACAGGGCCACAGGGCTAAGCTTTCAATCCTTACGCTGGAGGAGGAGTTGGCATCACTGTTTGGGGCTCTTCTGCCTCCTGTGCCCTGCCTGCCCCATCCTGTGCTGCCCCATCTCAGCCTTCACCCTGTCACCTCCACTTTCCTCATGCCTGTGCCATCCCCCTCTGTCCTCAGCTCCTTCTGCCATGCCTGATCCACCCACATCTTTGTGTACCCATAGAGTCCCATTCTCATCCACGCTCAGCCCTTCCTCCAATCCCTTCACCCAGCCCATCATTGGCATCTCTTGGCCGTGATGTCAGGCTTATCCCACCCTCATGTCCCAAGGGATCCCATCCCTGACCCAGCTCCCATCCCTCCAGACCTCATCCTCTTTCACAGGCACGGTGCTGTGGGTGGAGGTGGGTGCCTGGACATACCACTACAGTGACCAAGGGGACTACACGTGGGAGCAGGCCAGGAACTACTGCCAGACCTTCTTTACCGACCTGGTGGCAATCCAGAACCAGCAGGAGATTGAGTACCTCAACAAGAGCCTGCCCTACCACGGGCGCTACTACTGGATCGGCCTCCGCAAACTGGGAGGCATCTGGACCTGGGTGGGCACCCAGAAGGCGCTGACCAAGGAGGCAGAGAACTGGGCAGTCGGGGAGCCCAACAACCGCCGCTCCAACCAGGACTGCGTGGAGATCTACATCCAGCGGCCGCAGCAGTCGGGCAAGTGGAATGATGAGCCCTGCAACCGGAAGAAAAAGGCACTGTGCTACCAGGGTGAGCTGGGGGACTGCGGACCAGAGCTGGATCGGGTGGGCTGGGGACCTTGGCAGGGTGGGAGCAGCTCCTGATGACTGTCCCCTGTGTGTGCAGCCTCCTGCCAGCCCTTCTCGTGCAGCCAGCGTGGTGAGTGTGTGGAGACCATTGGGAGCTACCGCTGCGAGTGCTACCCCGGCTTCCATGGCCCTGAGTGCATGGATGGTGAGACATCCATCCCTGCTCCTCCCTCCCTGCTAGAGAGTCCAATCCCTGGTGACAAAGCAGGGTTGCTGTGCTCCTAACGGGCTGCAGCATCGTGTCTCTCTCAGTTGTGCAGTGTGCCAAGCTGGAGCCTAAGGGAGTGCTCATGAACTGCAGCCATCCCTATGGAGACTTCAGCTACAATTCCACCTGCGAGTTTAGGTGCCACGAGGGATTTGAGCAGCAAGGGGTGGGCATGCTGCAGTGCCTGCCTTCCCAGGAATGGTCAGCAAACATCCCCACCTGTACAGGTAGGGCCTGGCTGGGGGTCTCAGGAATGCAACATTGATACTTTTGGGGGACCAGCCCTGTGTGCCCAATGCCATTCAGGCAAGTATTGCTGTGCCCTTACCTATTGTGGAAGCATCTCCTGATGCTGTATATAGGGTGGGATTCCCTGAGGAGGCTGCAGTGGGCAGAGCAGCTGTGAGGCCCTGTTCTGCCTGGCTCTCTCAGTGCCCATGCTTGCTGCCCTGAATCCCACTCAGATACCAGTACCCTGTGTGCACCAAATGCAGGGTCAGGATGGTGTCCTGGCACCTCTGTGGCATTGTCTCTCTCCCCTAGCCCACCCTAATCTGCACTGGGAAGGTGTTTGGCATCTTGAGAAAGAGAAAAGAGGGGCTGCTGTCCCATAGCCAGGGGAAGGGTGTATCCCAGCAGGGGTGGGCCAGCTTGAACAGGGATAAGGACCCACAAAATGAGGTTATATATAAGCTGCGAGGGACAGTGTGTGGCAGGAAACCATGAAGGAGAGAGAGCTGTGGTATGTTATGCTGCAGGGGCAGAGAAAGTCTTCCTGTCAGCGGTTTGAATGTTTGCAGCCAGGAACCAGGCATCCCACAGAACTGCCGGGCTTTTTTTGGGGTGCAAGAGCCTTGATCCACCTTTCTTGTGCAGGTACACCTGTAACCTAGCACAGGCATGGGGTGAGTGGAGGACTGGAGCAGATACGGGACACAACTGGGGACCCTCTGTACTGGGAAGGAATGGGAGTCAGCAGCATCTTTGAATATATATTCTTTTTAAAAGAAGCCTGCCTTGAAGTTAGTGCTGTTGCCTGTGCATGGTAGGCCTGTGGTCCAACCCAGGACCTTATTGTGACTGAGACCAGCAAAACTGTCTGCAGTTAAGGGGAACAAGCATGGAGATGTGATGTGACTGTTCTGTAACCAGTATCCCCAGCAGGGGCAAGGGCCCGGAGCTTGCTCCCAATTTAGTGAAAGTCTCCAGAGGCACACTGGGCTGAGCCTGTGTGCTCCAGGTTTTTTAGGCTCTCAGGGGCTTGCCTTCCCAGCTTGTTGGGTTTTTTTTCCTGCTGGCTGTTTTATTGCCCACTATCAGATGAGTCAGTTGGGCACCTGTGCTGATAACAAAATGATGTTGGTGAGCATTGCCAGCTGGGCTTACTCCAGAAACGAGCAGAGCAAGGCTGATGGTGCTGCAAGGACTGTGAGGGATAAGGCTGCCTGCCCTGCCTCAAACTCTGTTGCATGCCTGCCTGCAGCCATTGTGTGCCCATTGCTGGCTGGCCCCCAAAGGGCCTGGGTCAGCTGCTTGCACCCACACAGCATGTTCACCAACAGGCATCTCTGGGGACTCTGGGAAACCAGAATTGCCTGTAAAATAGCTATGAAAGGAAAAGTCTGCCTAGGAAAGTGCTTGGTGTTAGTCTGAAAGCAGAAGATGCAGTGAATGCAGTCTGTCTCAGCTGGGCTGGGTGGTGTTAATGCTCTGCTGGCACTGACTTTTTGTGGTGTCACAGGCAGCAGAGCCACTCATCACAGAAAACCTTGGATATTGCCCTGGCATGCAGCAAAACACACCCTGGGCACAGGCTATGGGGGCTGGTACACAACCTCTTTAGCCATTGCAGTGCTTTACAGTCCCAAAGCCATCCTCCTGTCACTGTGATAAGGACAGAGGCTGGTGTCTGCTCCAGTAAAGGGAGGGAGATGAATGGGACTGCAGCACTTACTAAATGTCCTCCCAGGGTCTTTGGCCAAGGGTAATGAAAGGGATAAACAGGGCTCTGGCAGAGCAGCAATGGTGTCCTCCCAAGGAAATCTCTTGTGGGGCAAAAAAATCATTGTACTAACTACAGTTTTGAAGAGGTGAGTCTGGGTAAGATTTGATTTGGATTCAGCCTGAATCATTAGATATAATCTCATCTATCCCATCTCTGAGATCTGCTCTCCCATTGCAGCCATCACCTGCCCAGTGCTCAGTGCTCCAGAAAAAGGAGAGCTGAACTGCTCCCACCTCCATGGAGACTTCACCTTTGGCTCCACGTGTGCCTTCTCCTGCCAGACAGGGTTTGTGCTGAAGGGGCCGGAGAGCCGTGAGTGCACAGCCACAGGGACATGGACAGGGGACACCTCACACTGTGAAGGTAGAGCTGCTGCTGGAGTGCCAGCTGTCACTAGCCTTGGGGTGACACTGTGGTGTTCCCCAGTGCCTTGGTCCCAGAATTTTAGTCTCCCAGTTTCCAAGCTGCTGCTTGATGTGTACCTCTTTATTCTGCAGCCATTGTCTGTCCAGGGCTCAGTGCTCCAGACCAGGGAGACCTGAACTGCTCCCATGTCCATGGGGACTTCACCTTTGGCTCCACGTGTGCCTTCTCCTGCCAGATGGGGTTTGTGTTGAAGGGGCCAGAGAGCCGTGAGTGCACAGCCACAGGGAACTGGACGGGGGAAGCCCCAAAATGTGAAGGTAGAGCTGCTGCTCAAGGTGTCACAGACCTTTGGTTCACTCTGGAATGTTCTCCAGTGTCTTGGTCCTTTCATTCCAACAGTTTAACCTTGTAATCCCCAGACTCCTGCTCAAATGGTTTCTCTATCCCTGCAGCCATTGCCTGTCCAGTGCTCAGAGCACCAGACCAGGGAGAGCTGAACTGCTCCCACCTCCATGGGCACTTCACCTTTGGCTCCACGTGTGCCTTCTCCTGCCAGACGGGGTTTGTGCTGAAGGGGCCAAAGAGCCGTGAGTGCACAGCCACAGGGACATGGACAGGGGACACCCCACAATGTGAAGGTAGAACTGCTGCTAGAACTCAGGGTGTCACCGCCTGTGAGGAGACTCTAGGGTTTCCCCAGTCTCTCAGACCAAACAGTTTAGCCTTGTAGTTCCCAGACTCCTCCTTGAAGTGTTTCTCTGTCCCTGCAGCTATTGCCTGTCCAGTACCCAGTGCTCCAGAAAAAGGAGAGATGCACTGTTCTCACCTTCATGGCAACTTCACCTTTGGCTCCACGTGTGCCTTCTCCTGCCAGAAGGGGTTTGTGCTGATGGGACCTGAGAGCCGTGAGTGCACAGCCACAGGGACCTGGACTGGAAACACCCCACACTGTGAAGGTAGAGCTGCTGCTAGAACTCAGGGTGTCACTGCCATGGGGTGACACTAGGGTTCCCCTGAAGCCTCTCAGGATGAACAGTTTAGACTTGTAGTTCTCAGACTCCTGCTCAAAGTGTTTCTCCATCCCTGCAGCTGTTGCCTGTCCAGTGCTCAGAGCACCAGACCAGGGAGACCTGAACTGCTCCCACCTCCATGGGCACTTCACCTTTGGCTCCACGTGTGCCTTCTCCTGCCAGACGGGGTTTGTGCTGATGGGGCCGAAGAGCCGTGAGTGCACAGCCACAGGGATGTGGACAGGGGATGCCCCTCACTGTGAAGGTAGAGCTGCTGCTCAAGGTGTCACAGGCCTTGGGCAGACCCCAGGATGTTCTCTTTTTAGTCCTCTCATCACAAGAGTTCAGCCTCATAGTACCCAAGCTCCTGCCTGAAGTGTGCTTATTTGCCCTGCAGCCATCAGCTGTCCAGTGCTCACTGCTCCAGACCAGGGAGAGGTGCACTGCTCCCACCTCCATGGCAACTTCACCTATGGCTCCACATGTTCCTTCTCCTGCCAGACAGGATTTGCCTTGGTGGGGCTGCAGAGCCATGAGTGCACAGCCATGGGGACCTGGACTGGGGACATACCACATTGTGAAGGTATTTCTGCTGCTCGAGGTATCACAGGCCTTATGTTGAGCATGGGATGTTCCCTAGAGGACCCTCTTGGTCCTCTTGTTTCAACAGTCTAGCCTTGTAGTAACCACATTTCAGCTTGAAAATATTTCTCTGTCCCTGCAGCCATCACCTGCGTGGTGCTCAGAGCACCAGACCAGGGAGAGCTGAACTGCTCCCACCTCCATGGAGACTTCACCTTTGGCTCCACATGTGCCTTCTCCTGCCAGACGGGGTTTGCACTGAAGGGGTCAGACAGTCGCAAGTGCACAGCCACAGGGACATGGACAGGGGATGCCCCACACTGTGAAGGTAGAGCTGCTGCCACAGCTCAGTGTGTCATTGGCCTTGGGGTGACACTATGATGTGTCCCCAGCCCCTTGGTCCCAACAGCATAGCTTCCCAGGCTCCTTTCTGAGCTGCGCCTCTTTATCCTTGCAGCCATCAAATGCTCAGCACTGACCGCACCCAAGATGGGCCAGGCTGCCTGCTCCCACCTCCATGGGGACTTCACCTTTGGCTCCACATGTGCCTTCTCCTGCCAGACAGGGTTTGTGCTGAAGGGGCCAGAGAGCCGTGAGTGCACAGCCACAGGGACCTGGACTGGGGACCCCACACATTGCAAAGGTAAAGCCTGTGATCTCACACGTGTCTGGGAGGGCTCTGTTGTAGCAGAGTACTCTCGCTAGCACCCTGGGCTATGTCAGGCTGTGTTTATCCCTGGCTTGCCAGCCCAAATGTCCCCATCCTGCTGCCATCAGTCCTGTCCTCTTGATGCTCCTGCTGTGCTTTATCTCCAGCCATCAGCTGCCCAGTGCTGGCCCCACCCAGCAGAGGCCAGCTGAGCTGCTCTCATGTGCACGGGAACTTCACCTACAACTCCACGTGCACCTTTTCTTGCGACGAGGGGTTTGTTCGGATGGGAGCAGAGATGCTCCAGTGTGAGGCCACGGGAAACTGGACCAGGGATCCCCCTGTCTGTGCAGGTATGGCAGGGCCCCCCAGCTCCTCTAGCACCGTGGAGATTCCAGCTTTCCCGCAAGCACATTTTGAACGAGGTGGAGGGAGACTCCTCAGGGGCTGCGAAGTCCTGACAACTTTCTAATGTGTGGCTCTGTGGCTTTGTTTCAGAGGATGGTGCCTTCCTAAAGCAAGTCCTGGCTTACAGCAGTGGCTCAGCCCTGGCAGTAGCTGGTGTTGTGCTTTCTGGGGGGCTCATTGCCCTCCTTGCCAAGAGACTCAGTGACAGAGGTACAGAAATGCTTCCTGCAGCCCACCCTAACTTTGGCCAGGGACTCTCAAGGCAACATGATGACAGTCCCAGGGGAGGCTGGGGTGATCAGAAGAGTTTAACAGTGTGACTGCCTCCATTCACATGTTTTATTTGCTGAGTTGCTTGGGTCCTTGTCAGTTTGGACAGCTGAAACTGTCAGCAGCCAGGTTTGGAGGGCAGAGCCAGATAAATATCATTGCTATAAAGAAGGCAGCAAATGTTTGTTAGTGGCAGCCCCACCCCATGCTTGTTAAACTCTGCTCAGATGCTGCTGCAGTTTCTCATTACCGTCACTAAACAGAGCTGGTTATTTCTTTTCTATGTGCTTTATCCCCATGGACATTTCAACACTGTTATCAGAGGAGAAGAGGAAGCTCCTGAAACCCACTAGGTGAGAGCCGTACTCTGCAGGAGGGTGGTTCTACCCTGTGACTGTCACAGCCCTGTGTTCACCCTGCTGGTACCCAGATCTGCCTGTGTGAGGCTGTTTTTATATGGCAGCATATCTGGGGCCGACAGGGCTGTGCTAACCTGTGCCCTTTCACACACTTCTGCACTCCCCAAGGTGATACTCTTGTATTTGCCTTCCAGTGACCTGGGAGCACCAGGCACCTTCACCAATGCAGCATATGATGCCAACCTGTGAGGTGAGGGCAGGTGAAACCCTCACAGCACCCTGTTCAAAATTCACCTGGGTGACCAAAATTCTTCCTGGACAGGTGCTCCTGGCTGGGGGCACCCCTTGGGACTGAAGTGGTAACACCAGCTCCATCTCTCCTGTGCTTCCAGCCTGCCTGAGACTGAAACCTAGCACGTCCCCCAGGGACTCCGTGCCTGTGGCTGTAGCCTGGACCAGCGCTGCCCCTGGACACTGCCACCACGCTGGAAGGGGAGCTGCCTCCAGTGCAGGCAGCTGGAGACCCACCCGGGGCCAAGAGCCATGTGCTGGGGGCAGCCTGCCACCCAGCCCTTGGACACTCTGGGCGTTTGGACATTCCCCAGTAGCTTCTCCACTCATGCTTCCACCAATGAGCTTGTGTCAGCAGGGTCTAAATAAACACCTTTGTCTAACTAATCCTTCCTGTGTGTCTGAGGTGGGTGCCGGGGAGAAGTCTTCATTAAATAATGTGGCCAAGAGAACTAGGGAAGTGATTCTTCCCCTGGACTTGGCACTGCTGAGGCCACTTCTCCAGTGCTGTGTCTGGTTCGGGGCCCCAGTTCAGGAAAGACATTGAGGTGCTGGAGCACAAGTCTGATGAGGAGTGGGTGTGGGAGCTGGGATTGTTTAGCCGGGAGAAAAGGAGCTTAGGGAAGACCTTATCACTGCTTAAAAGGATATTGTAACCAGGGGGGCTTTGGCCTGTTCTCCCAGGCTGTGTTAGGACAAGAGGACACAGAGTTAAACTGTGCAAGGGAAGGTTCAGGTTGGACATTTGGAGGAATTTCTACACAGAAAGGGTGATTGGACACTGGACTGGGCTGCCCTGGGACGTGTGGAGTCACTGCCCCTGGAGGGGTTTGAGGACTGGACACAGCACTCAGTGCCATGGTCTGGGTGACAAGGTGGTGTTGGGTCATGGGTTTGACTCGCTGATCTTAGGGGTCTTTTCCCGACCGAAATGAAGCTGCGATTCTCCCCAGAGCGCGGACAGCGGCTGTGGCAGCCCGTGCTGCCTCCGCGCCGCCCGCCGAGTGTCCGCCCGCGGCCGCCGTACGGGGCGGGCCCGGCCCGGCCCTGCCCTGCCGGAAGCAGACGTGTGTTTCGGGAGGAAAGGGAAGCGATGGCTGCGGCCGAGGCTGAGTGGGAGCCGGCGGGGCTGCTGCCCGCCCCGGGGGGCGGCCTGGACTGGGGTGAGCGCGGCTTTGGGGGCCTGGGACTGGGGCTGGATTGGGCCGGGCCGGCGCGGAGCTCTCCAGCGGGATGGGGCCGGGCCGGGCCGGCGCTGAGCCCCTTGTCTCTCCCGCAGAGGCTGTGCTGGGCGAGGAGCTGAGCGAGCTACTGGGCGCCGCGGCCCCGAGGGACGAGCCCGACGTGAGTACTGGGGATGGCGGGGGCCGGGCTCTGCGCTCTGCCGGCGGCGAGAGCCCTGGCCCGGCTCGGAGAGCCCCGGAGCAGCCTGGCAGGAGAGCGTGGCCGCCCGGCCTTCGCCCTGCGTCAGCGCTACAGATACGGATCGCTGAAACTGCGGGGCAGGGCTGCAGAGCGGAGCGGAAAGTGCAAAGCGGGGAGGTCAGGGTGAGGGTGCGAGGTGCCGGGGAGGAGGAGCGGCGTTGTCACTGCCCGGGTGAAGGTGAACCTCTCAGGGCAGTGCTGGGGGAGCGCTGGATCGGGGCTACCGGCGAGAAGGGTGGGTATGTTACACCTACATCCACCTGGGCTTTTCTTTATCCCTTTGCCTATTAGAATACTTGTTGTTTTCTTTACTGTAGGATTTTCTCTGAAAACTTTTGCTTGCAACCTTATGTCCCTGTCTTTTTCACTGCCCACTCGTCTGTACTGCTTTTTCTCTCCCAAGGCATTTGCCTCGTGGATTATCCTCTGCATGTTCTTCCCCTGTCGTGTCTCTGTTCACTGTGTCCTAATCCACCTCCAGCACAAACCCAGGTTATAAGAGTATTCCTACAAGTGTAGAACCAGTCAGTGGAGAAAATGTGGGAACAGACTGATTGTACAGGGGTAAGGTATTCCCCGTCAGCAGGTCAGCATTACTTGCCTGGGTGAAGGCTCTTAATGTACAGCTCACTTTGTGGTTTTTTGGTCATTCTTCCTTTAAATGTGCTCTGATGAGCTTTCTTTTCATTCTAACTTGTAAGTACCATTATCTATGCAGTTTGCAGGCTTTTTGAGCCTCCTTTCACAAGGTAAGTTGAGACTATAAGGGAAGACTATAATTCCAGTATAGTTTTTAGGAAAATCTTCGTTGTATGTTTGTATAAGCTGGGTAGGTCATGTTTGTATTTGTCATGCAAGTGCTCATAAAGGGCCACATTTGCATAGGAAACTGAGACTTAGAGATGCACAAGCAGAATAAATGGAGAAAACCCCCAACTGTTGTTTTAAAGGTCATATAATAAATAATATGCATGGAGTGATTTTAACCTGTTTGTTTTGATTTTTGTTGGAAATGGAAACTGGTGTCCTTGGCTTTAGATGTTGACATCAGTGTATTCAAGTATAGGGAGACCTAATACATACTGTTAATCAGGTCTTCAGCAAATCAATCTTGTGTTTGTTTTCCTGCTGGTAAACTGGTGCTGCTTTTGTTTGTAAAGCGCTTTGAGATGTAATGGTGGAAGAACATTAAAGAAATTTTTCAAGGCAGATGAAGGAGAGGATGGCACCAGCATCCTGAGACTTGTGTTTGATGTGAGATGGTCCAATGACTGAACTTAGAATTTTGCTTTACAAATTACAAATAAGAGTACAATAATTAGTGATGGTCTTAAACTGACCTGCCCCTTCCTACCAGTGTAAGTTTAAAAGAAGCCTTGTTTTGTGTGTTTCAGCTGAGAATTTATCCTTTAAGGACTCTAAGCTCTGCATACCTTAAGGCACCTGAAGTGTTTGATAGTTATGTTGTTTGTTTTGTTTTCTGAAGCTGTAAGAATGTAAATATAATGGCTGATGGTGTCAATGTATCTTTGTTTTTGTCTTGCCTCATTTTCTGAACTGTCATTTCAGGAGAATGATCTCTATAACTTTCATTTTGATTTGGATTTGATGTCTTGGGACTCAGACCTTTGGAATATTACAGGCCATGCTTATGCAGGTAATTGACTTTCTATATTTTGCATGTGTTGCTCTTCCTCTCCTGCCCCACAAGGGTGAGCTCTTAAAAAACTCATGTGGAACTGTTTGATGCCCAGCCTTTTGCTCTGTGATGAGAATTAGGCTCTGTTTCTGTAGGATAGGTACAGCTGGCAAGGGCTGCCCTACAAGCCAAGCTGTTTAATAACTTTAATCTCCCTAAATTTTCTGCTGTGCCTTACTTTGGGAATTAAATATCTGGTGTAGGACAGTGTGTTCTTTACTTTTCCTGTTGCTAAAAACTTGTGCAGTGAAATGTCTTTACCTGCCTTTTGCAGATGCAAACGTGAAGACAGAACCTTTATCACCTGCTGCTTCCAGCTGTTCAGTCCCTTCGCCACCATCAGTGGACTCTCCAGTGCAGAATGTGCCTGTACGCAAAACCCACTGTGTAACACAAACAGCAACAGTCTGACAAACAAAAAGCCGTGTCATTTACTCCTCTGACCAAATTCATTGCATAAGAGAAGACAGCTTTTTTCCCAACCCTTGCAAACCTCCCTCAGTGGTGTTTTCTTAGCTCTGCTCTGTGACCCATTTGAATAAGAGCATGTTCAGCTCTCTTTCCTCAGCTATGTTCATTAGCTTTGTTCCCAAACAATTTGCCTTTTTAAGGCTTCTGGGTCTAGCAGGTGTTGCCTCCCATTGCTCAGCTGATGGGGAGAAGTACTTGTTGGGTTTTTTTAGGGGTACCTGGCATTGGCCAGAATCAAACTGCAGAGGAAAACCTTTTTTCCTGTTGGCTGCAGCTGCAACACAGATGTGATGAAAAGCAGATATACTTTGAACTGCTAATAGATACTGCTCTGAGTTTCTGAAGCATTAATCTCCTGTGCTTTCTGTCTGCAGGATGATGTGGACTTCAGCTGCAGCTCCCAGATGTCTCCCATCTCTCTCTACAGCAAGAGCTGCAGAAGCCCTGCATCCCCTGAAGGAGATGGAGGGAAGAAGCCTGCTGTGAGCATCTCTTCTCGATCTGGTATGAGAGACGAAGTTACTTTCATCCTATAGATAATACGCGTGTTGTCTTGCATCCAAATTATTAACTAACAGACACTAGATGTCCTATCCTTTATGACTTAAATTCAGATGTGTTTATTTTTAACAAATATTATAGATGGGTAAAAACCCCACATTAAAAACCACTCTATAGTTGCTTGAATTATGTATTGTATGCCTCTTGGTCCAGTTCTGACTCTTTTTCCTTTTCTAGCAAATAATTCTGCAAGGAGCCTGAAGAGGTGTGGTCAGACAGTGTCCAGGCCTTTGATACAACCCAAACCCCTTTTGCCTGCCGTGCCTGAAGCTCAGGCTAACATTGGCATTCCAGCAAAAACCATCATTATTCAGACTCTTCCCACGCTTGTACCACTGCCAAAGAATCAGCCAGTTGTTAACATCCAGCCAGCACCTCCTAAAGGTAGGTGAATTGTCTTGACTGAGCCAGGTCTCGGTGGTAGCATTGTCTCTTTGGGATGGCTGATAGAATGAAGTTAGGTTTGGTGTATGAAGGAGGAGGAGTAGAAGAAAAAAGGGTCCTACATGCATTGCTTGAAAAGCTTTAGGCTGAAAAGATGATCTTACTCCTCTCATACTGTCCTGTGAGAAACAGCACTCATATGGGTATCATATAAAATGGAAGACTGGATTATATGATTCCATTATTTGGAATGGAAGATAGAGACTGTGCCAAAGCTGTGAAGATAAAACTGCTGATTAGGAAGGATCTGTAAGGATGATGTGCTCTGCTCTGCTTGCAATGTCAGGTGGTGCAGTGTAAGGTGATTACAGTATTGTTCTGTAATAATCAAAGGAGGATCCAGCAGAATCAGTTAGGATGGCTTGAAGAAAACTGGAAAGCTTGGCAGAAGTGATATAAGCTTTTTTTTACTCACATGAAACTCTTCCACAGGATGATGGGAGTATGAGTTTATGGCTTTTTAGCTCACCTAACACCATTTAATAGAATGTTGTGAAATCTGCTAAAATTGAGAGCTGTGTCAGAGGTTAGAAAAGTTGCTGGTGTTAACAAGAGGAAAATGACTTCCAGCCCCTTGATAATTCTTCATTCCTACAGTTACCCTGTTAGTGATTTTTGAAGGAGCTCGAGCTTCCATTTCTGGATCCAAAGCATTGTTTCACTCCAGCCTGAGTAGTAGGGATGCTGCTTGCCTTGCAGGAGTTGCCAGCTGCAGTTGCTCATTTCACCAGCTGATGGCCACAGTCCCTTGCAGTTGATTGCATGGGCACTGAGGCGTGGAAGGAAGAGGAGACAAATTCTTAAGGGCATGTATCTAGAAATTATTGCTATTGGGAAAAAATTGTTTCCATTACTGATTTCTCTTCCATCAGGGGTTCAGCTAAATCTGGAGATGCTGACATTTGTTATAACATGCCTAAGATTGCTAGACTGCTTAAAACACAGGTCAGCACAGTCAGCGTGACCTAATTCTTATTCCTTCTGATGTTCCAGCTGATAAAATACAATCTGGAATACGGAATGCTGGGGTTATGGATTTCTTTGGATATAAGTCAAGTACTCTGAAGATCAGTTTCTCCTTTTCCCTGAAGAAAAGTCAGGACAGTAGTTTCTGTGAGACAGGATAGAGGAAATGCTTTTGAGAAAGTATGTCCATGCTTTCCTTTAACTGATGGTATGTTTAAAAATTCTTTTGTGCAGCTTCCATAACAAAAATCATAAGGCTCTTTTTTCATCAGTCTAAATCCCCTGCATATGATGAGTTTGAACTATCAGTTTGAAAAATGCCATTATCTTCAAAGAAGCATGAGAAATTTTATTTTCACAGCCCCTTTCATAAAAGCTTAAAGGAGAAAGCATGGTCTTAGAGCATCATATCTTATGCATTAAAAAAAAATTTAAATAGTCTCAAATTCATTGTTTAGGATTCTTAAATACGGTCGTACTAAGTTATGATGTCTTCAAGATTATGTCTGGAAAAAAAGAAAAAGAAAGTCTAGTTTTACCCCAAGCATAAGATCTTGGCACTGGCTAAATTACTTCACTTTTCACCTTCCAGAAGGCTGGCAAATACTGTGCATTTTGGTTGGAATGCTCAGCTGGAATGTGCTCTTTCTGAAAGCTGGCAAGGTCATCCTTACAAAGGATTAGAGAGACATTAAGGTGTTTTCAGACAACAAAATATTACTCAAGCACCTGCTTGAGTTAAATGTAGTTGTTGGACTGAAATTTCGTGGAAGCGACTGTTTTTAATTCCATTTCAAACTCTATCAAAATTACCTCATTTTGTCTGCCAGCTTTTATTTAAGCTCTATTCAGCTTTGTATAAACTTTCTTGCATAAGACATTTTTCTAAAAAAATAGTCTCAATGTGAATTGAAGCTTCAGCATAAGTTTTGAAGGTGTAACTTGAATTGTTCCTTTTTGTTCATCTTCCATCTCTTTGCTAGTTTGACTTGATCTGTGTGGCACGAGTCACTTCTGTGTAGTAAGTTTTCCATCGAATAGAGCAGTAAAGTAGTTGTAGACAAAAGGAAGAAGGAAGATTGAGGTAAGTTGGCTAAATTCTTTGGAAAGGTTGTTCAGAGTGCTTCAAGTATTAGCAGTACTGAGTAATGTGTATAGCAAGTGTTGAATTTTACTAACTTAAAAGAGCTTTTGGGACAGAGCTTGGTTTATTGGATTCCTTTAATATCTGTGGTTTTGGTGTGCAAGATGGATTAAGAGACCTGTAAGCTTTGGAATTTCTTTCCATTCCTGTTCTGTGGAATGTACTAATGGATTTGAGATCAGTTGTTCAGGGCAGGAGAGGATAGCAGTATGCCCCTGCAAAGTGATGATGTACAAATCCATTTTGTCCATGCTGAATGCTGCTATTCTTTTGTTCCAGGTCCATCTGTGGTGCTGCCCCAGCCTGCTGTGGTACAGCTGCAGGCTTCTGGGGTGCTTCCTGCCTCCCAGCCAGTCATTGCAGTCACTGGAGGGGCTCCAGCACTTCAGAACCATACGGTGAATGCGCTGTCTCCAGCTGCTGGGAACGGCTCCAGCAGCGGCAAAATCCCGGTGACAAAGCCCCTGCTCCAGAGCAGCACCCCAGCCATGGGGCTGGATGTAAGTTCTGACTCTGGGATAGCTGCTAACCAAGACTTGTGCACATCTCCCAACTACCTGCATTAGGGACCTTATGGTCCCTTCAGAGTCTCAGGAAAACTCTTAATAGGATTTCTAACTGTAAACAGGGAATTTAGCAGCTTGGCACACAACAGGGTGAAACAGCTAAATGTGTGCTGGCCTGCCTGGAGTTGCAGACCAGGTGTGTAAGCATAGTGGCAGAAGACAGTGCTGATAGATATTTTCTGTCACTTGTGTTCTCAGGTGCAAGCTCTCACTAGCTGCCTCTTACACACAGGAAGATTTGATATCTGATTTTTCATGAGTGCCAAATCACTTTTCAAATGCATATAGTAATAATATTTCTTTGGAAGCAGATGAATTGGAAATTTCAAAGCCTCATTCTTTTTCCAGACACATTTATCTCTCTAGATTTTATTCATGATTTTTAGAAACTTCAGTTACTGAGTTCTGTATAGTCCTAATCACTTCAGGCTCCCTTTTGATCATGTATTGAATGAGTAGAAGAGGGTTGAGCTCTCAACAATTACAGTGCAGATAAGTCAGTTTTTCCGTAGTAGCTCACAGTAAGCAATAGGTGTAAACATTAGTTTTTGAGATGTGTGTGGGGTTTTTTTTTTCCCCTTCAGCTTTGACATCTTAACCAGCTAGCAAGCTGGGTGTTAACTTGATTTGGCTCCTAGTAATTTGGAGCCGCTTTGATGGTATTTTGTTGTCCAAAGAAGACATACTTGTGGAAAGGACCAAAACTGCTTTTTGGTGACTTCAAAACTCTTTCATTCCCCAATGTGGTATTCCAAGCACAGTTGTGAACTGAAGGTACTATCACATCTCTCTGTAAGGGAGAAAACACTGGTGAAAACATGTGGAATTTTGCTGTATAGGCACCTGCTTTTTAGCAGTGCAGGTCACTGTTTCCCAAAAGCAGTAGGAGGCCTGTTTCTTCAGCTTCTTTGGAGGGACATTGCTGTATGGTTTCCTGGTGTCTGGGCTTGCCACTCAGGCTTGATGGTAACTTTTCCTCACTTATATTTTTGTGTGGGCTGCATTTTATAATGAAAATACTGTGCTACAAATAGTTCAGCAGCCAGACTACAGTGGAAACTTGATGTTCAATGTCCAAGAAGCAAACAAAGGTCTGTCAGTAGGCAGAGCAGTTAAGTGCACTGCATTTTGTGGTGATAATTCCCTGTCATGCAAAGTTAACTCAAGAGACCACAAATCAATGACCTGCAGTCATTGGATTTGTGACTCCCTGTAAGCAGGGCTAGCATGGCACCTTGCCATTGTCTGAAAGTAAGGTTTAATTGACAAAACCCCCTTATTGTCATCATACTGCATATACACATCCATGACATCAGGAGTCAAATGTGTAGCTGGGGTTACAAACAGGTGCTTGTTTCCAAGGGTGGTTGTGTGGGTATTTCCACCCAAAGCTGTTTTAGGGAAGCAGTTTTAAGACTCGTGAAATGCTGCTCATCTTACCTGTGTTGGTTACAACATGAAAAAACAGTTGCAGCTGCTCTTTGGTGCATATTGTGAAAAAGTGCTTTGAGAAAAAACAAATGTTTTGGGATTTAGCTGGGGCCAGCAGAGTTAAAATATCTCCCGACTGCCTTGGACAACATATGTGGTGCTTAGGGGCTGCACAGATGGAGCTGTCATTTGAACTCTGTAACACGTGTTATTGTTTCCTAATCTAAGCAGATATTGCAGGATAAAAAGAAACACTGCAGGACTTTCTTTTGGCCTTAGGAGGGATAAACTGTTACTTTAACTCTCAGACTGCCAGTGGATTACACCGGGGTGGGCTGATGGCAAGCTCTAGGCATGAGGCCCTGCATGTCCTGGTGGCACACACGTTTAGCCTGCCAGCCATGGAGAAGTGCGAGAATACTGAAAGTGTAGAAAAGATTAATTACACAAAGTAACTTCAGCATAAGTGTGGATTTCTGCTGAAGAATCCTCATTTCTGTGCTGTATATTGTGTAATACTGTGTTTAACATAAACTCATTAAGCAAGTTGTATTCTGCTGAGTTAGAGACAAGAAAACCCAGAACTTCCATTAGAACAAAAAAACCCCTTGCATGTGTTTTGTATTCCTGCAGTCAAAGATGTGTCTTCAAAGATAGCAGCTTGCATAAGCTGAGGTAAGAAGCCAGCTAATGCTACCTTGAATGATTTGTACTTTCAGCTTTGTTAAATTTCCCAGCACATGTATAAAAAACTCTCTGGAATATGAGAGACATTCTTACTTCTAGAAGTACAGCTTGTGTTGGAAGGGAGGTTAAATTTTGGTCATAGTTGAGTTTTCTTTGGAAGTAAATTGAGGTAGCGGTGTTTATTTATAAAGTGCATGACTCTTTGTAAAACTTCTGAAGATAGAGGAAAATCTGAATCTGGTTAGTGCTGTTTGAAGCAAGGGTTTGCAATGAACCTTCCAGTTCTCCATATTTACAGCATTTTTGTGTGTCTCTGCTAGTAGTGGTGTGGTTTTCAAAGCTAGGAAGCAGAAGTTGCATCACTGATTACTGATTGTTTTTAAGGCAAATGTTCTCCCTCTATGGTCTGTGCTTCCTTACAACCAGAAGTTGCCATCTTGGGTGGAACATCAATACAATACAATTTTAAAAGTTGGAGGCTTGCAAAAGAAGTTAGCAGAGGCGTTTGCTACCTTTAATCTTGGTTCAGCACTTGAGCAACTGATGTTGCTGAAGCAGATTGACATTGTAAATTAGTTCCTCTCCCTCCTAAGTATCAAAGTGCTTGAGCAGGGAGCATGTTTAGCTTGCTGCTAGGCCAGCTGTGTAATTCTGATTGCCATACTGCTTCCAGGTTCAGCATGCCTGTACCACTTCACTCACACAGCTCTTCCCATTTCCTGCATCTCACTTAGGTGGGATTGGGTGTGCAGTTGTGGCATATTCCCTGAGAAAAGGCAGGCAGGACCTGGAAGGCTGACCAAGGATGACCTCAAGCTGTTTACGGGTTGTAAATTAAACCAAAATAACTTAAGGACACAATTACTGGATTTCATTTAAGTAAGCTTTAAAAATGAGTCAAAATGTAGTTGGTGTGGCATAGACTGAAATGCAGATACTGCACAGAGTACCTGGAATCAGGCTGGGGAGAGCTGCTGTCCTCACAGCATTTGGACAACTGTGAGAAAAGTAGAGCAGTCTGGAATATAACACATAAAATGTAGATGGCAGTGTCTGAAACAACGACAGATGTACCTTAGGATGTAGTCTGAGTGTAGAGGCACTGCACTGGTGCTCTAACACCTTATTTTCTTCAGGAAAGCATGTAGATTTTTCAGAGGTTCCAGACATGTAATTAAAAGCTGTCTCATAATGAATAATCCTTAGCAGGTCTGCAAACAAGAATGGATGTAAACAGTTTGGTCTTCTCTGATTTCATGATGCAAAACCTCTTTTTAAAAGGGGGAATGTAACTCCTTTTTTAGAATAACACACAACTTGAGCCAAAGCTGCTGCATGAACTCATTCCTTGTTTTTTCATCTCTGAACAGTTTAAGTGATCCTGGCCCCAAACTGGTGTGTTTTATACACTGCAGTTTTTGGCTAGCCTGAATCTCTTCTTTTTGGTCCAGTTTTTTATGTCTGCAGAAGCTTTTTTGTGTTTAATGTTGTAGTACTTAAAAAATTCAAGACACAGCTTAGTGTTAATGAAAATATGTTAAAATCTTTTCCTTCTCCACTCTCTGCTAAAGAGAGAAACTGGATTAAGTACAAACAGCTTTGCTTTCACAGACTTTGGTTGGTGGCAACGGACTAGACATATAATAAATGATCTTTATAAAAAGCAGTTAGACCAACATGGAAACAATCCAGAACATTAATGCATTGCAACATGTTTTCTTCATCTTTGTCACCAAACTGCAGCATCATGAAGAAGAGTGTTGTCTTCAAGCAGCTTGTGGCTGCTTTTTGTTGAAGACACCAGTGCCCTAGAACAACATACTGTCTGTGTGCAGGTAGATAGAAGGAGAGAGTTGAAAAGCTGTGGTTCATGTGTTTTTTACATAGCCAGACTCAAAATTGGAGTTATTGTTACTATTCTGTGCTTATACTATTTCCCTAGAATAATACTTCTGGAGTAGTTCTCATCTTTTTTCTTTAATGTTCCTGCTCTGAGAGATAGAGGTTACACCAGTGCCTGTGGTGGTACTGAAGGATATTCAGGTCTGTGTAAGATGGATCATTCAGTTATCTGTCAATATAATTGTCATTAAGGCACGTCCAGTTACATCTTAATAATGTGATGGAAGTCTTCTGTTCCTAATGGAAACATAGTTGCTAATCTGTGAGGGAAGGAAATCAGCAGACTGATGTTGAAACTTAGGATTTCAAGTAGTTTTGTATAGTTTTGATGTTTTCGGTCTGGGTTGTACCACTTAGTGCAAACCACAAAATGAGTAAGTGGTAAAAGATGATGGAGTGTTCCTGCTTGGGAAAAAAAGTCAGTCAGCAGGACTGTTGGAGAATGGGGAGGAGTTGCTTTGAGCTGTCCCAGTCTGGTCTTGAAGACTGAATGCCTGCTAGTGGTGAGAGTGAATTGTGTGCTCTCCTGGAGTGTGTTTGCTGGTTGAGCTTCATCCTGAAGGAATCCAGTTTGTGTGCTCTCAGAGGCTGTTCTGTGATGTAAAGCGAAGCACATTTAGTGGGACAGTCAGGAAATGTGAACCCAAGCCACACTCCTGATCTGAATTAAGATGTTAGTGTAGATGCACCCAGAGACTGCATTTAAACTGCCGTGTAAGTGCTTAATACACATAAAATGTGCAATCTGAGATCAGCAACATTATTCAAAATCTCAAAAACTGGGTAGCATAGGTGGAAAAGGTACAGAGGCAGATGTAATCAGTGTGGAAATGACTTTCATACAGAACAGACTGGAAAACCCTAGAAATTTCCTGTTAGGAAATTAGATGACTGATTGTGGCCTGTAAAATGGTGCAGGGAGAAGTCAAGGTGAAAGACGTTCTTGCTGCCTTGCAGACCTGAAGATAGGTATTTTCTATCTTTGTGATTTGATTGATCAAATCAAACTTGAGTGTATGTTTGATGATGCCAGCATATAGAATGTTGAGAGTACAGAAGAAAACTGAGACAGTGCAGGACCTGTTTTTTTCCTAAGGTGTACCATGATCCTGAGGTGCCTTTGTGCTGACCATTCCAACTCATTTGAAGCAGAGTGTGGGAAGCTGTCTGCACAGACCTTTGACAAAACAGAGAATCAGAAATTCTGCATGAAATGGAGGCAGTTTTAACTTGTGGATTGTTAACAGCCTGTGTATTGTGTGTTCAGGTCAATGTCTTGAGGCGGCAGCAGCGCATGATCAAAAACCGTGAGTCAGCCTTTCAGTCACGAAAGAAAAAGAAGGAATACATGTTGGGACTGGAGGCCAGGCTGGAGGCAGCCCTGCTGGAGAATGAGAAACTCAAGAAAGAAAACAGCACGCTGAAGAGGCAGCTGGATGAAGTGGTATTAGAGGTAAGAGATTATGATGAAAGTCTGATTTCATATGAAAACAGTTGTGCAGGTGGAAGGCACTGGAACAGAGTTGGGGAAGTGTTGACTGGAAGACCTTTGAGGGTTTCTAGGCCAGCATCCCATTCCAAGCATGACTTTGACCAGCTCTAGATCAGGACAGCTGACACATTATCTGGTAGACTTCTAATTCTCTATTTCATGGTGCTTCTGAATATTTCACTGGATAGAAGCTGAATATAATGTATAAACCAAAGTTTTATTTTTAGATAGTTCAGGAATGTATTCACACATAATTAGGCAAGTATAAATTGAAAAATCAAGTACAATTTGTGTACTTGGCTTCTGGCGTACGCCTGCATATGTATACCTGTTTTACTCAGTGTCTTCTGTTTTTTCTGTCTAGAACCAGAAGCTCAAAGTATCATCTCCGAAGAGAAGGACACTGTGTGTGATGGTGATACTGGCCTTTATAATGTTGAATTATGGCCCATTGAGGTAAGCTGCTTAGAAATTCCTCTCTGCCTACCAAGTTTACTGTCCTGAGATTTTTGTTTGAATCATTAATGACAGCCAGTGTTGTGTTTTAAAGCCTTGAGCTTGAAATCTGAAATCTGTCCTTTATTCTCCTTCTGCTTAGGGGAAGATGCATCTACATGATGGTTCTTCTTTTGGAATCCTTCTGGCAGCAAGAGCTAGATCTTGTACATTTAATTTCTCCTGATCTGGCATTTTTTATTCAGTGCAGCATACAGCAGTTTGTGTACTCCATTTATATCTGAGATGAAGAATTGTTTAGAAATTGAAAAGGTTTAGAATCCTTTTAGGAAAAAAAGTCATGTGTTATGTGCTTGCTCACACCTGTGCTAATTTCAGTAGCTATGACTTGAAGCTGCTTTAGTACTCAGAATAGTCAGGAAATCCTGCTTTGCAGTCCTGACCCTTAGATGTGTCCAGCTACAATCTCCCTCATTACAAAGTGAGCCCTTGTCTCCCAGGTCTGGTGAAGAGGTTGTTCCCTCTCCTTGGTTAGTTGAAGTGGTAATCAGAAACCTCTCTTGTTTGAACTGTTATCAGTAGACCGTAGGAGCCAGAGAGCAGCAGGGAAAAGCTACATCATTTCCCAGACACTTTATAAAGAAATCTGTGGAAGAAAGTAGAATAAGAAATACTTCTTGCACATACCTGTCTATTTAACTTAGCTTTGGAACATAAAGGCCTTTTAGATGGAGTCATTCACTTTTTTCTAAAAGGCATAATATTTCAGTAGGATCCCAGTCAGCAGCGTCTCTATTTGTCCTCAAAATCCCACTCAAACTAAAGGAATGGGATAAATATTGAGGAAGTCTTTGTTTCTGACTGATAAATTGTTAGAAAGTGACATTTCTATTTTTAATATTAGAAAATCTGCTAAAGCTGAAATTATTTCTGAAGTATTTGCACTTACTGCAAATATTGTTTATCTCAGGAAGCGAAATACAGCTGATAATTTTGCTTCAGTATGGATGATGTTAAGGGAGACCATTTCTTACTGTATTTAGGATTTGTATTGTGAATTTTGACTATCAGGCAGAAAAATCATCTTCCAGATACTAAAGGATTGATTTGTACATCTTGTCTACATTTCAAGCATTACCACTCACTTGAGAAAGACACTCTTTGAGAATTACTAGAACCAGTCACATTCCTGAAGCTGGGGGAAATGTGCTTGTGTCTGCATTGCAGTGAGATGATGGAATGCATAAAACTCTTGCTAGTGATGAAAGGCTTGGGAAAACAGAGAGATGGGTGGGAAGTCTTTTATCACAGTGCTCTGAAGTTCTGTGGCATCTTCCCTACCCCCAGGAATGAGCAAGGCATTGATGGCAAGGCACTGCTGTCAGAGTGGGCTGGAAGGTCACGTTGTGTTCGTGTCTTTGCAGCACTCAGTAACTATATTCCTGACATGTTTGATGTTTAATAAAGTAGATAAAGCAAGAAGAAATCCTTGGATGTCTGACTGTTCCTGGCCAGTACAGTAGCTGAGCCCGGCAGTGTAACTGCTGTGCCTGAACCAGGTGGTTTGCATCAGCACTGGATTTAAGCAATGAAGAGAAATGTAATTGCAAAACTGCAAGGAATTACTCCTTCTGGGTTTTTTTTCCTCCCTAGCAGAAGAAATGCTCACACTGGAATTAAAATCCTGGAGTGTATCAAGGTGATGTGAATGTTTGATTGTGCCATACTCTAGAAGATCCAGAATGTGGGATATACAGAACATTTCTTTAGATTTCACTCCTCGCATACACATTTTCTTCCTTTTATAAAGGTGTCACTGAATGGCAGCTCCATGAACACGACAGGGTTGCTGTTCTGCTTAGCCCTTAACAACAGAAGCTTCCAATATATGTGCTTTTTTCAGTCCCTACAGTTTCTTACAGAAATAAGTAAATTTTTGTGATAATATCCATGCTAGCTTATAGTTCAGCAAAAACACCCCTTTCCCTCAAATTAGGTAACTGTAGAATCCCTAATATCCATGCAGTGGTGAGCTGGAGGTAAATATGTTCTGAAACCTTGTGTTGCCATTTTTTGTATGTAAGAAATCACTTCACTTGCACACCTGAATGGAGGTGTGCCAGCATTTGGGCTCAGAATGTTTTGATCTAAACACATTAGCAGCGAATATTTTGTTACTTAAAACCAGTGAACCATTGCAAACAGAGAGTGACATCCAAAAAAAGTAAAATGATGGGAAATTCACCCCCTAAAATCTGTAGCAGACTTGGAAATTGCCTTAGCTGGCCTTATTGTAAGATGCTTCTTAGATTCTTGCAGGAAATGGTAGGATTTTTTGAAGACTAGAGGTAAAACAGAAGGGCAGATGTATAGGTTACCTCTTTCTGTGAAATCAGAGAAAGCAGGGAAGCAGTTGGATTGTTCAGCATTGGGGATGTGAGGCTGAAGAACAGGCAGTCCTGCAAAGCCTCCATGGCCTGCGGTGGATCAGTGAAGGTGTAATGTTTAGACACTCAGCATCTCACAGAACAATCCCATCTGGATGGGTGGCTGTGTAGTTAGTTCTGCATTTTCCTCTGCATTAATGGATATGTGTTGCACTAATAAAGACTAACACAAAATTTTTTAAATTGGTCTTAAATCTTGGTGACTGTGTATATGTGGTGAGATGTTTGTGATATTTCGTGGAGGGCTCTGAGACAGATGTTCAGCTGTTTTAATATTATGGAAAGCAGTGCAGGATGTGGCAGCCCTTGGCAAACAAGTTTAGCAGATAAAATTATTCTGACACATTTTTTCATGCTGACAGATATGTGTGGGGGTAATCTGTAATGCTGAACTTGGGAATTTGGGAGTGGGCGTGAAAGTCTGGTAGGGAAGTTGGCCTATTGACACAATAAATCTGTTTGAGAATACTGGAGGGAGAGTGCTGCCCAGTCTGCCTAATTACCAACAAGCCTTTCAGGACATCCTTTAGTCTTTGACACAGCACCATGGTATCTCTGAGAAAAGAATGCAGGTTTAATTCAGTATAAATTGAATGCCAGTGTGATTTGAGGATCTGAAAGAGGCTTGTGTGGAGTTAGTGGTCACTCTGCATTAGGTAGTTCTGTTTTACTAAACTCTTTGGGTTTGTCGTTGCTTTGTATTGAAAACTGAAACTTTCAGTTATTAAAAGCAGAAGTAATTTAGCAGGAATTCTATTAGTGTTTCTATTTTATCTATTTGTTTTATACTAGAAGAAAGGCGCCCAGGAATTTCCCATCTGTGTGTTAGTGAGCTATTCTGTGATCTTCATGAGTTATTTGGATTTGGATTCAACATGTATAAAAACTTCCTTTTATTATTATTTCAGAGTGATTGGTGAGGTGTGTGGAGGGAAAAGGGTACATTTTGATTCAAGTTCATTGCAGAGGTCACCCCCTTACCCCAGCCTTGCATTCCGTGAGGTGCAAGGCAGGAATTGGCAACCAGCAATGTTTGCACAAAAGGCAGTGAGCATACAGGCCTTGGCACTCAGCAGGGCTGGGAGCTGGAGCCAGGTGTCCCCAGGAGCCAGGCTCTCCTGCCTGCATGTGTGCCTTCTGTGGGGCCAGCATTGGTCCCACTCCCAGCTGTCATGGCATCCCTGAGACATGGCTGACTGCTGGCATTGACAAACATCTAATTAGCTGTGCTGGCTTTTCAGTCATTACAACATCAAATCTGGTCATTTTCAAATTACTGCAGTTTCTACATGCCTTTTTGTCCTTCTTTGATTTTTGTGTTTGTGTTGGACTGTGCCTTAGAGTAACCAGATCTGAAAATGTGTTAAACAAGCATAAACAAGGCTGAAACAAATGGCAACCAAGCACATGTTCTAGTCTAAACAGTTCATGTATTTATTTTGGGAATATTTTTATTTTGATTCTCTTTCCTGTTCTCATTTGAATATAAATTGTCTTTGTTTTGGTTTTTTTGATGCAAGTCCTACATGATAGTAAAATACTTGCAGGAAAATAATCCAAGTAATGTAAAAAAGAGCAGGGAAAGGAGAAGAATCACAGAAGATGCAAAAGATAAATTTTCTGTATCTCTTCTTGGGACAATAGCAGCAATGCATGTAAGCCAGGTATTTGCTGGTGGCTGTAGCGTTGTCTTTTTGGCTATAAAAAGTGTTTAGCTAGTTGGTTTTTTTTCCCCCATAATCAAATCTGCGTGAGCTTACATGGTGATTGTCACCTAGCAGCAGTCTTAAAACATTTATTAAGATGCCAGCCAGCCAGAATGTGTCCTAACTACCACTTTAGCTGTGGAGTGGACAGAAAACAAACATATGAGCTTGGAGGGAGGAAAGGCAGATTTGCAAAGAGATTGGAACAGGAGGTTTGAGAGGGTGGTGTGATACTGTTTTTTTAGTATTATTACTAATTTTGTGTTTTCTTAAAAGTTGGACACCTTTGTATGGCTGGAACCCCTTTCAAACTGGAAAACAGACTTGGTGATATGCAGAAAGCTGTATTTGTAGTGGAGGATGACTGAGTGGTGATTGATGTGGTTCAGTACAGCTGCTTCTGCTTCAAAACCTCTCGTGTCCTGCTGGCCTCAAACAGCTGCACTAGAATGGCTGGCCTTTAGCAGAGACTTCATTGCAGCTCCTCTCCAGGGTGTCCTCATGGATTTTCCTCTACTTTCCAGGACTATCCTGGAAACTGAATAATTGATTAAAAATTCAGATCCTGTGAGCAGTTGCAAATAAAGACACTGGTCTGGCTGGCTGGCAAGTATGATTTGTCTGCTGTTGTCACAGACTACAGGAAATAAAGAATCAGTGACTTGATTCCTGAAAGACTTAGGGGGTGTGTCTTATTTCTTAAATTGGTAGACCAACAGGGAAAAAACCCCAGAAGTGCTAAGATTAGTCATCCTTTACTAAAAGTGAGGAAGTTGTCCAAGGATTGCAAGCTACCATGACCTTCTGTGTGTGAGGACAAAGTAATGAAAACACAAGTCTTTGATACCAGTACCCAGATTAGCATCCCACCTAGTGTGCAGGGTGCTAGTCAGCACTACTGGGGTCTGCTAAGCTTTTGGAGCATGAAAGATTTGGGCTTCTGACAGCACCATGCATTGAGCCACACCTGTGTTGGTGTCACTAAGGTCTAGTGCCCCTACTCATGCTGAGCAATCTGGAGTTGGGGTATGGGAGAGCAGGATTGTTCTGAGGCCTGGTGCATTCAACAGTGTTTTTGTGCAAATTTGCAGTTATTTTAGACTTTATGCTGGACTCCTTGATTAAAGAAACAGACCCATCTTATGGCCAGCAGGAGTGTAGGGTTACCTCAGTGATGGGACATTGGAAAGTTAGAGGAGTAGTGCCAGCAGGGAGCATTTTCTGTGTGGGCAAAGGAGCTGATCTTGTTCCCATACCATCATATGCAGTAAGTGTTTGGTACTGCAGAGGTGTGGGAGCTGTGTTGTCTGCTGGGGTCTGTCACTGCAGAGAGATCCCACTCACAGCAGCCAGGCCGAGGTCCTGGTGTGGTCTGGAGTCACCTCTGTGCTGCCCTGGCAGGTGACCCCAAGCAGTGACATGATATGTTCAAAACCATCCCAAATGCCCCCTTGAGTAACATGTGTTGAGTAGACTAAAGCTGTGTGTCTGGCATCTGCCTCACATGAAGGGCAGTGACCAACAGCTCAAACACAGCGTTATTTTTGCCTTACATTAGTTTGTTTCCTTAACAATTCTTCCCAGACTCTGTGTGTGCTCCTTCCTACCTCCATTCCAGAGCAAAGTGGGGCGGGTGGTTGGAACCACTGATGGCTTGCAGGAGTAGTGGAACTCCCAAACTTGCAGTGACTGATTGAAGATGTGTTCTGAGGGCAGCGAACTGGAGATGGTGAGCTGGACTTCAGGGTCAGTTTCTTTTTCTCAGTTCATCCAGTCCTGGGCTTTTTTAGCACTTAGTGAAGGATAGAAAAGGATTGATTTTCTGCTTTTTGCAAGCCTCACTAGCTTCCCATATGTCTTTAGGAGATTGGTAGGCTTAAATGTGATGCATGGTAAACCTACATACAAATGATGACAGTCAAATGACTATGAATTTCTTAAGCATTAAGAAGCAGAGAGAGGCTGGTGAAATGTGAAAAAAAAAAAAAAAACTGAGAAGAGTGCATGAAGCATGAAACAATGCCATGTTAGCCAGGTCCATGGGTTCTGGCTGCCAAGGAAAGATAAAGCCCTCTGGATATTTTAGCAAAAACAACAGAAATATCAGAAGACACTGAGGCTCTTAATACTTGTAATACAGGAAACTTAATGTAATGTTTGTGCCACTGGAAGAACACATTTCAGTGCTGAGTGTACATTTGTGTTGGAGATGGCCCAAAGATATAAAACTGCTTCTGCAGCACACCTTTGGACTTGAGTTGTAGTTCTCCTTGAAGACAGAGGGAGAAATCAAGAGAAAAGGACAGACTAAGTGAATGGGTCTAGGTTCCAGACTTTTCAGTACATTTCTTGATAGCTTTATGCTTGAATAAAACTGGATACTCTTGGTTTTCTTACAAACTACAACTCTGGGAGCAGGAGGGGATTCCTTCGTCTTTCCTCTGCTGATCAAAGCCACAAGCTTTGGCAATAAAGGCCAGATAATGGTACAGAGTTTAAAAAAAAAAAAAGTATTATGAGTGTCAATATTTGCTTTCTTGCTTTCTTTTCCAGAGTCTTTATTAAAAATAAATTACTATTTAAAGCATGCAAAACACAGCAAAAATACACAAAACCTCCACTTTGGATTGCTTTCCTCCTGCTCCCCTGCAGAGGAAGAAGACTGGGCTGCTCTCTCCAGAGAGGGCATCTCTGGAGCAGCCCTCAGGAGAAGGCAGAGCCTTGCTGTCAGCAGATGGTGCACTCGTCACAAATAGAAAGGAGAAATACTTTCCAGAGAGTGTCTGGGGCTTGTCTGGAATCAGTTAGGAAGAGGACAAGGTCTTTGGTTGGTGTCTCCTTCAGCTAGTTGGAAACTTCCCAGCTCATACTCAGAGATGGTTCTGTCCCCAGAAAACTCTTTGCTATGATATCACTATTGGCTTTTGTCTACAAATTACTGTACAACTTAAATGTCAGTATTCAAAACTTGAAGTGCACAGGATTTGTTCAGCCAGAAGCACAAATGAAATTTAGTTTGGGCTCCTGGCAAGACTTGCTTTCACATTTATCAAACTGACATTCAAACCAAGGAAATAAGAATACAGCTAAAATATCAGGTGCCATTGAATGCCTGGAGAAACCATGGCAGGAGTGCTGCTTTTCTTTCCCTCTTATAATCAAATTTATCTACACTTCTGAACAAACATCTGCATGAAGTATTTAGTGGTTCTTTCTTTTTTTCTGTTGGATCTGGTTTTGCATCTGAAACAAGCCAAGAGCTCAGCCAGCTTGGACGGGGTGTTTGTGGCTTGTGAAAACCCTTTCATGCTCATGGTATCTGGGATGTCCAAATGCAGGCTCTAAAGCCTCACTAGGCACCCCAGGTGTGTGAGTGAGCCAAACAGGAAAGATTCCAACTTCTAAAAGACTGTCTTGCTCAGTAAAGCCAGTTCTCAGCTTCAGTCTTTTTTGGCTTTTAATGTGGGGCAGTAACTCAGCTCCCACAAATAGCAGGACTTGCACAGGGCAGGTATGCCAAAGTGCTCTTCCTTTCCCAACTTCTCATCTTGTAGCTCAATAGGATGAAAAAAGTCCATGCTTTTGCCATCTGTCATACTAAACTAGTTCTTAAACCAACTGTTGATCTCTTAGTTAAAAATGCTGTTTTTATGAAGCTTTCTTCCATCTGAATGGGATCTTCTACTTTTCTTTTTCACATTTTCTAGCCTCTTCTGCCTGATGTTTTTAAATGCCCAATATTTACTTCCTCTTCAGTGTCATGGTGCTGGGATTTGTCCTGTAGACCCTTCCTGTTACTGCTTGTATTGTTGCTCTTCTGCTTGACGCTTGTGAAGCTCAGCATGCCTGAGGTCGACAGATGTTTCCAGGTGCAGCTCTGCAGAACAGGTCCATCATCATCCCAGCTGCTTGAAGGGATTCATTGCTCCTAAGTCATGCTTTTCCCCCCATATTAATTTGAGATGTCAAAGGAGGAATATTTCTGATACCTTGCCTCAGACCCACGTGGCAAGGAAAGGCCTTGGAGAAACTGGAGGACGTGGACCATTACGTGCTCATCCTCTCCTATTTGTTTCCTGAAGACAGAGCCTTATTTATAGACAAACTTCACTAGTGTTCCCTCTAGGGAGAAGGGAAGGGGAAGAAATGATACAACAGAGCAACAACACCTTTTGTTCAGATGGGGAAAAAACTTAACAAAGCTAACAAAACTTCCCAAGTAATCAGAAGGTGGAAGTGGGGCAAGATTTCAATTTGTGGGGCATTTCCTTATCTGGAACTAAAGTCATTTTGGTTTTGAGTCATTGCCACAAACCAGAGGGGATTTTTACTTCTTTTTTTTTTTTTTTTCTGAGACATTGAGAAGGAACAGTCATTTTAAATGTCCTAGAAGAAGAATGGGAAAGGGGGAGTGCAAAAGTGGTCCATATAGCAGAAATTGCTGCTAGCCCTGCTTCAAAAGAAAGATAACAATCCTGATAAAGGAAAGGGCATTGGAAAAAATACCCTGATATCATATTTTGTTCTCAAGTTTCTGTTTACATTGTCAGAAGTGGGCACCATGGTTTATGCCTGTTAGAATGGCAAAACATCCTCTGTTCACCTCTGTCTTTTGCTGCTGAAGATATCTTCTTCCAGGTTGAAACATCCCATGCTCAGCTGATTTTTGATGAAAAGATAAAGATGTTTTATGCTTGAGAAGAGGAAAATAAACATTTCCTGTCTTCTAGAGCTGATGCAATAAAGTGAGGTGTGTGTGGTTTAGAATGGGTGTGTAGCTAAAACAACTAAAGCATAAAAGGACAGATGAGCTGTGATTGTAGAGCAGTGTGTGTCTTTATCCTTGGTTTGGATTTGTCTCTGTTGTTCAGAGTTCAGGGTGAACTGCAGTAAGAATGAATTGTATGTGACGCTTCATCTTGCCAAGCTGCAACCTGAAAAAACAAGAATTGCTTTTGCAGAATGAGACAAATAGCAAGGAAGAAGCACTATGGGAAAAAGGCAATTTGTTGCAGTTCTTCTGCTTAGATTTTTTTCTCAGCTTTTAACTAATTACACGGAAAGTTCCTCTGGTTCCATGTGTCATTTTGAATGGGAAAGGAGAGAAGCAGGGTAGGCTAAAACACAGATCCAGGAGGTCCAGCAGCACACTGGATGGCTGATACACTTCAGGCTGTGGAGAAAGGATTTGCAGGAGAGTTGACAACTTTCAGGTCTTCTGAGGGATATTCTTGGTCTAACGAATAAAGTACCATGCACTTCTGGCTGTCATGGCTCCAGATTAAGTACAGTAAGGGCATTTCACAGGTGAGGGGCTTCCAGCAGGAACATGAGGCATCCATTTAATCATCAGCCTTCATTTTGAGCTCTGGTTCTTGGGCTTGAGATGCTGCCAGTTGTGCTGATGCTTTTGTTGGCAGAGAAGAAATGTGATCTCATAAAACCTAGTAGATAGTGGAGATTGTTCCTGTAGAATTGGATAGGCCTGGTGTTGCCTGATAGAAGGTTCTGAATAAACCATCCAGCTTTCCATGCTGTAGAAGCAGTGAGACATTTGGATACCAATGTACACAGGCAGTAAGGAAACTGTAAGTACTTTTCTGCCCAGTGGCACAAGTGAAAGCAGAGCCTGTAGCATTTGTGCTGCCCTCATTCCATGCCGCTGCCTAGAAACCTGGAGGAGAGGAAGCAATCAAAACAATGTCAGCCTGAGTCTAGGATTGTCCTGACTCCTATGGTTCAGAACATGACACAATTGCTTACAGGGACACCTGGGTTACTACTCATAGGAGTGCAAAAGTGTTGGCAAAAGAGAGGGGATTTCTAGGCAATTCTGTCTGCCTTCTGCTTAGTTGTGGAGTATTTAATCTGCCCTCCTTGCTAGGTTTTGCCTCTCTCTGTTTGTATTCGTTGCCTGTTGCAAAGTGATGCCATGTAAAACCAGGAAATACTCCTCTGCAGAGTTTATGCTCTGCTGCAAAGGAGGGGTAGGGCATGAGTTAAAATAGACTGTGAGCTGTGATCAGTGTGAATGGCAGAAATCTCATTGGTGTGCTGGGGGCTTGTTGCATTTTTATGTTTTCACTCTGTTGCTGCTGGTGATGCTCTGCTGTTGTCAACCAAGAAGGTTAGGACTTGGGTTTGTAAACATGCCTATTTCAGGAAGCAACCATGTTATGAAAGAGGCAAGCCAGCTTCTGGAGAGGAGAAATTGAAGCGTTGCTTTGGTGCTTTGGAGAGTTCTCCCTTGTAGCTCACCCCTCTGAGGATGCAGGTCTGGTACAGGAGTGGTGGGGTTGTGTTTCCAGCTCACATGTGCAGTGCTGCTCCCTCTCTTTGCATGAAGAGCAGCACAGACACTGCTCCGCTGCATGGCTGGCTGACTGAGCAGCCTCCAGGCCAGGGTCCTTCAGTCCATGCCAGCACACACCAGAACAGGGTGTCTGGCACCATGGCCTGCTGCCCATGGGGCTGTTGGCCCTGCCAGTTGTTCTAAATCCAAGTAGAATTGAACATATTTGGGTTTGTGTGCAGTCCTGGTAGTTGTCTGGCATAACATTCTAGGCTTGCAGCTGCATGGAATTTGATAGCTAAGTTTTCCTTACATGTTTTAGTCACATAAACTGTGTAAATTGTACTTTGAGGCTGATGAAAGTTAAATTTTAGGAGTGCTTTGATTGGATTGTAGATAATTTTCTTATCCCTGTAGACCTGGTTTACAAGCAGTGTTCTTAGTTGCAGCAGGTGAATTCCCCTTGTGTGGGGGAATGCAAAAACGAGAGCATCAGAATCCTTCAAACAATGAAAACTGAAAAAGAGAACAGAAATGCTTTTCTGACTACTACTGCTTTGAACAATGATGTTATAATGGCACATCAGGTTTTTACAGTAGATATGACATGAACTTTATCCACGTAATGTAACAGCAGCCAGAAACTTCTCCACATGAGTATTTAATGCCTTACAGAAAAAGTGCCTTGCAGACCCCTGATGTGAGTGATACATTTTGCTATGTTTATTATGTTTTACAGTGTATTTGAAAAGGATCCCGGTGGAGTAGATTCTACTGTGAGTTCTAACCACCGGACCAGAAATCTTCTGGAGTTCTCAGCTGGCCAGGAGTCCAGCACAGCTCAGAAGATACCTGAGGGCATCATTTCCAAAAAGAGTAATAGGTGAGATGAAAACCTTTTACATATTTTGGGTGGCAAAGGGCAGTGGTGCTTTTAGCCCTCGCTGCCTTGCTCACCTTTTTGGCCAGTGCTCTTGCTGCTTTTACACAGTACTTGGGTTCTAAACACAGTATTTTGAAAGCTGCTCAATTTGCTTTTCAAATGAATATGGTCTTTTATCTTCTGGAGTATCCCAATACATAAGAGCTTCAGAAGTGTACCCGTGGCTGTGCTGCACAATGTTAGGGTAGAGAGCATATCCACAAGTGCTTGTCACCATGACTTTCAGGACCTTCTTCAATTCAGCTGTTTGCTTTTTTTCCTCTGATTTATATTTTAGCTTGCATATTTGTGATATTTGTCATATTATCTGTCTCTTCTTACTTTTCAAACTGGAATATTTATTTGCTTAAGAGAAGACTGGTGAAGTTCACGAATAAGAACAAGCTCTGAACTTAGCAGTGTCTTTTTCGTTTTAAAAAGTCCATCTGAGTCCATCCCTGTGCTTATCCATTATTTAATTAAATACTGTCTTTCAGGCTTCCTAAATCTCTAGCATGCAGTGCATAAGTGAACGTGTAATTGCCTCCAGATTGAAGTCTGGCTAATACAGCTCATGTTTTCCCCTTACAAGATTTATCCTATTAGACTGTCCCTTTCCAGTGGAGTGTTTTGGCTGGTTGAACAAAGCCAGGCACAGATGTGCAGAAAGCCCTGATGTATTTTGCCATGCAGAAAGAAGGCAATAAATCAGAAGCATTTTAAGGCTGTAGCCATGGTGAGGGCCTTGTATCCTATGTGGTACTTTTCAGACCATGACCTGTGGGACAGAGGAGTGGGGTGGTTCTCTTAGGAGGATGTGCTCATGCCTGTACCTCCTTTGCTTTCACTGTTCCACCCTGGGTTTGGCAGGCTGTGAGTTCTTTGCTGCATGTTCTTTATCACTCCTAGATGCAGTAGAGAGGAGAAGCAGACATGAAGTTGGAGAGAAAGCTGGGAAAGGGAGAGGACTATGAATAAGGCTTTCATAAGCTCTTATACCTGACTTTTCAGAAAGAAGTTGAGGTTCAGGAGCTACAAGTCTGTCAAAACCAAGAGGACTAAAGCTGTTACATTGATAACCTGTCAAGAGAGAGACCTACATTAAGTATTTGGTGATAAATAGTTAACCCATCAGGAATTGCTGAGAGTGTTATGGAATTTGTACTGACAGATACATGCTTCTTTTCACTTTTTATCAAAACCAAGCTAGATTCTCGAGATAGAGATGTAAGTCCTCTCTCCTCAGTTGTAATATAGTTTGTGGCTGCTCAGTTGTCATAAAGCTTGTGGTCTTTTTATCTGCATGGTTTTAGTTGATAATAAATTTAATATTTCCATAGCAAATCTTGCGCAGCTCTGTAATGAAAAAGAAAATTGTGTCTGCAGAGATCGCATAGTTTGCATACTATGAGGAATATTTTACAAACTACATATTGTATCAATATCTGGCCTACTTGGGAAGAGATCCAGCATCTGCTAATGCTCATCTGTCTGCCCTGCATTGAGAGCTGTCAGCCTCCTTTGAGGGATTGACTGAGAACATTGGAGGTTTGGTAGGAATTGTTACTCACCTGTTTCAGAGATCTCATGGGAGTAGCTGTAACATTCATGGGTCTGATGATGATAGTGCTCATTCTCTGGCTTTGGTCAAAGGGTCATGAAAAAGTTTTTTAAGGGATTTCTTGATGTGCTTTTGTTGATTTTTCCCAGGTATGACCATTCTGTATCTGATAACAAAGCACTAATGATAGTCTCAGAAGAACCACTGTTATACATCTCACCACCAGCACCCCCCTGCCAGCCTCTGATCAACAGGACAGAGTCTCTGAGGTGAGCAAACAACCTGTTGTGACCATTTAAAGTTTATTAGGAGTTGATATATAAATTCTGCGTTGTCTGAGTGCTACTGGACAGCTGTGAATGATGCTGTTGTCCATTCATGGTGTTTATCCAGTGATCAGTGTCTTACTCTGCACTCTCCAGTGGCTGCTGTCATAAGGACAGACCCGCTTGGATCTTTGTACTATTTCCATAGTTTTAGTAATGATTTTCACCACTCTCTTTTCACACTGGTCATTTCCAATAACCAAATAACAGTTTTCTGATTGTCTGGGGGGTTTTTATGACTCAGAAGAGAAATTACTTCATACGTAGAAGTGTTAATGATACGGAAATCAAGTGCAGCTAAAAGCTTTTCCCAACTGAGTTATATAAGAGATGGTCCTCTATTCTTCAGCTTCTGATAGAAGCAGACTGAACCTGACATTGCAGATGTTTTGTTCACTGTTAGAAAACACCTAGCTCTGCTTTTTCTGTAAATATGAGTCACTAACCTTATCTCTATTCTCTTTGTCCATTCTTCCGTTCAGATTTATGTGCCATAATTTATCCTTAACCAATAATTTGTCTTGAATTGATCAACTTTTGATTTTAAATTGCACTAGTCCTTCCAGTAATTTCAAAATTACTGTTTGTTGGGCAAAAGAAAGGACTGTGTTTACTTTATGTGGGAACACCCATGAATCTAATACTGTATAGATAAATCTTAAAATCATATTTCCTTCCTGTGGTATTAAAAATAAGATATCATAAGGTGAAATAATAGTAATCTTCAGTGTCTATGATGCCTTGTAGTGGCTACCTAGAGCAGAGGCTAGACAAGATTAAGAGAGTAAAAGCAGGTATTTATTAAAGGCCTTCAACAGATACACCATGGGCAGTCGAAGCCCACCCAGAGGCCAGACCCAAAATGGACGATGGGTCACAAGTTTTCACTCTTTTGTAAATTTGGGCCATTTGCATATTGGGGGTTAATCTTCCAATTACAGCTTCAGGTAATGAAGTCATTTTATCCCAAGTTTGCTCCCTCCCAACTCACTTTTGTTTACATTTCTCAGGGCCTGAGGCAGTGAGGTGTCCTTGATTCCCAGGCTTAGAGAGGAACTGTTGTGTCTGACCACCATGCAAAAGCAGTAGCTGACACTGTATGTGGAGTTTAGAGTTCTACACTAAAGAATTGCAGGATCACAAATATATGAAAAACACAAAAGCTGAAATCCTAAAGGCATCATCTGTATGGCAGCTAAGCTGTTGTATAACACTGAACTGTTGTGGCAGTGTTGTTTGCAGTCTGTGCTGATGCTGTGCTTTCCTAGGCTGACCCACGAGCTGCGAGGATGGGTGCACAGGCATGAGGTGGAGCGGACGCGGTCCCGGCGGCTGAGCAACAGCCAGCAGCAGAGAGCACGAGTGCCACAGGTGTGCCAGCGTGCCCTGCCTCTGTGGCAGGACAAAACCATTCCATGGAACACTCGCCCTCACTCAATTGCACTTGCCACCCTAGTGGCCATCCTGCCTGTAATTAGGGCAGCCAACACTTCCCTTTTAAGTTTGCTGGGTTTGATTATTACATTGTCAGAGTTGTTCTTCTGTTCCTGCTCTTGGATTCAGGGTTTTGAATTTTTTTAGCAGACATCAAAATATGTTCAGCATTTTCTAAAATGAAATCAATCATTATCCTTTTTATGGATTCTCTGTAAGGATAAGCTATTGCTTAATGGAGAGAAATACAAACTACAGCACATTTGTCTGACTCACTGTTAAGGGCCACAGCTGATTGGTTTTGTTCAAATATTTCTGTTGTTTAAAATTTTTGCTAGAGGGATTTTTTTTTGTTGTTGTTGTTGTTAGACTGCAGAATTCTGAGACTTGTGCTCATATTTCCCATTTTTAAAAATCTCTTTTATCTACATGGCATACTGATATCAAGACTGAAATTAAGACAATGAATTTTCAACGTATTTAAGTTGATGAGATGTAGAAACAGCTTTAAAGGAATTGAGCTCTACAATGTGAGAAATACTGCAGTTTCCTAGAGAAGAAGTGTTGTGTATTAAACTTAAGATCCTTTTCACTGGTGTGGTGTCCAGAGCATGATTGTAGAATATTTAGAAATGTTTTCTATGGTGCCGAGCTCCCTTTCTTTGTCTCTGAATGTTGACTTCAAATTTGGTTGTATTAAAATCTTGCTGGTTTTGTTATTCCAGCTTGATTGCTGGCCATTTCAGTTTCTCATGTTTCAGTGGAAAAATGCACGTTTCTGGTGCAGGACACTGATTGACCTCTGCCCCCCATGCTGTGTGTTGTATTTAATGTAGTGGCAAACCAAGGGAATGCTTATTGGTTTCACTTTGTGTCATCTTTTCTTTTTTCCCCTTTTTCAGAGCTCCCTCAGTGGCAAAGCAGATTCCCAGCTGGTGGCCATGCCTTACACAGACACCAGTCTCAGGTAAGGCAGAACAGCTCCTTTGTTACTGCTTCGTACTTAATAACCTAGTTTCTCACCAACAGTTGGTAAAGGATGCCCATTTTCATCTTCTCAAGATTCTTAAGCCAAATGCTACTTTTCTTGGCCTAATTCTGTCCTTTAGCAAGTAACTGCTTCTAATTATTTATATTACACTTAAAGGGACCCCTGTATCACAGCTCCACTCTTCCAGGGCCTTTCTAGCCATGAATTTTAAGAAAATCCATGCTTTGCTCTTCAGAATGGCTTTCTAGACAGATTCAAATATTTAGGGAAGAACAGAGGGAACTGACTTTGGACTCTCAGTGAGAACATTAGTTTGTAAGAAGGTTTCAAAGGACTGTGAGTCTGGTAAGGGAAAGGTTTCTCTCATTGTCTTCAAGAGTAGAGCCATTATAGCTAGCACCAAATTACTATGATGAACTTAAAGTACCATTGTATCTCATTTGCATTCTTTGTCTCCCTCTGCTGACTTTTCTCTGTTGATTATTGGAGCACGTTAATGCAGAGTTTCTTGATGTCCCCTGCCCACCCCTCCTCATAATTACCCTGTCTCTCTTCCCTGGTGACAGGGAGTACTGGACAGAAAAGACTTAGGAAACAAAATTTCTTTCTCCTGATCTCTCTGTGGAACTGTTCTGCTTTGAACTGCCAAAGAGGAGTGTAAGAGCAGAATGGAATATAGTGGGGACTTTTTGGTGAGAACACCACCTGAAATGGTGCTGTGGGAAGTAAGACAGCTGTGGCCTTTCTGTTTGCATTGCAGCTTTGAAAACAGGATCAGCCTGGGGGAAAAGAGCAAGCTGCAGGCAAATGTTACAGAAGACAGGCTGTCAAATTTTGATACATCTTGACTTACAAGAAGAAAATTAAAAAAAAAGCTTTTTGAGTTCTACAGGCAGATGAAGAAAAACTGTTCTAACTGAACACTGATGAACAAGCCTCATTCCATAAGGCAGTTTAATATGCTTGCATTACTCTTCAAAAAAATTATCTGGATTATTGGAAACAGTGTGCAAATCATGTAGCTCTGCATGGAATAATCTGTTGTGCTCCAAAGGAAGTGAGATTTTTTGGGTTTCTTTTTCAGATTAATGATGTTTATATGAATAGGACCAGTGAGTCATGGCAGCTGCATGCTGAGACTGTCCTGGAACTGCTAAGAACATAGAACAGATTTCCAGTTCCTCCCAGAGCCACCAGCTATTAGGTGCTCTATGAAATCATAGAATCATGGAGTAGTTTAGGTTGTAAAGGACCTCTGGAGATCTCTAGTCCAACGACCTACTCAAAAGTAGGCTTAACTTCAGGTTTACTGAATGCCTCTGTTAGGATAGATGGTCTCCATCTCCATTGTAATCTCCATCAGGAAGCTGAGGATTTGAAAGAATTTCAGGGAAGTCAAAGCAGTGGAGGAGATAAATTTTAAGATGATAATGATTTCAAAGAAAATCATCAACACCCCTCATCTCTTTATAGTCTCCGTAGCTTTCTTCAGAGGTGATTTTGTTGAGGGTTTTTGTAAGAGTGTTTCTTAAGACTTCAGGTATCAAAATGAGACTCTCCAGTTATTTCCCCAAATTTTGTACTATTAATATTGTGGTTCTTGATGCATAATGCACTGTCTTGCCTCATTTCTTCCCAAAACAAACCTGTGTGCAACATCCCAGTGCTCTGTGATGCATAATAAAAAGTGTCCTTCAGAGTTTTAAAACAAAAGTTTTATTTATCTCCCAATAAATGGCCAGGTTCAGCACCATTGTTTGGGATACACAGTTTAATATCGTGCTTTCTTGTAGTATGCAAAGGTGTTACTAAAACAACTGATAGTTTTGCACCTGGTTTTGGTTCTGGAGTTTCTCCCTCCCTTTGATGGAGAGCCCCATCGTGGTTGTCAGTAGATATTCAAAGGCACATGCAATGTCCTGCCTGTAATCCCCTGGTATCACTCATGTTGGATGTGTTATACAACCAGGAGAGCTTTGGAAAGGCTCTGTGTTTCCAGGTGCTTTGGAAGAGTTTTGTCCCGTGGCTGGTTTTTAGATTTCATTGTGTCCCAAGGACTGTGGGTGAGCACACAGCTCTGTGTGCCCTGAGTCAGCTCTCAGGAGGTGTTGTACAAGCAGCATGTGGGCACTGTGCCTTTCATCACAGCCCAGCTCCAGTGCTGCATCTCAGGGCTGGGCCTGCGTGGTTTCATGAACGAATAATCAAGCTCAAATTAGCTCCAGTCTTTGTTTCCTGTGTGTGAAGGATGGGAGCCAGTTGCTGTTGTGCCTGGTTCTGCAGAAGGTGATGTGTAGAGTAGAGCTGCCTGCTCCTGATCCCCCAGGACTTACACTCCCAGTCCTATGAAAGGGCAGCTGGCCTGGCAGCTGCAGTCTTCTGCTGCAACAGGACTCTGTTAGCAGTGGAAGAGAAGATGGTGACAGCCTGCTATTACTGCTGCTTGAGAAAATCTCTTGATGATAGATTTGTTCCTTGTTATATTTCAGAAACATACTAAAATAATCTAAATTAGCCACCCTAGTTCAAAACCCAGGTCAGCAGAAGACAGTTTAGGAGGGGAAGGATGTCTGGTTGGTGTCTTTGCCACAAACACACAGTGTGCTATTAAAGTGGAGGAAACTAAAATGACAGGTTGAAGGTTCAGCTAATGGTTTCCCTGAGTGCAGCTTTCCAGTGTGATTAAATAAGTTATTTTGGAATGAGATTGAGGGGGTATAAATGATAGCAGTATATGCTAGGAATTTCTCACCTTTCCAAGATAAACAGTGGATAAGTACCATGATTGTAGGACTTGCCAGTGTTTTGGCTTAGAATGGTTTAGAGCATCTTTTCCTTGTGTCTCACATGTGTAAGATGAGAACCGTGGAAAAGATAAGCCAGAATTATGTGAATATCTTATTTTTGCTCCTCTGTCTAAATTGAAAATCAAGAGGAAACCTTTGAGTTGACCAGAGGACACAGCAGAGCAAAAAA
>VWYP01013851.1:246559-259117 GCA_013400435.1 Pycnonotus jocosus | reverse complement strand
AAAAAAAAAAGTGTTTGAGGAAGAAAATGCATTTGTCATTTGACAGTAAGTTAAAAGCTCTGTTTATGCTTAACTTTGCACTTCTTTCAGTTTCAGTGGTTTGGATTCTTAGCAGTAAAAGAAAATTATTAAATTATTAAATGGTTTGATATTTTATTTCAGAATGACATTATATCCTTAAATTTATTTTCAGAAGTCATCACAATTTTTGAGACACTAGGTTGAAACTTTTTTTTCTTGTTGAGCTAGCAAACAGGTTTTTGCTGACCTCAGAAGCACACACACACACAAAAAAAAGAAGTCTGGAAAACTTTGCTACAGTAACACCTTTGAAACAGCTTGAACTTTTAAAAAGTGCTGAGCAGTTTCATTGTCTTCACCTGTGTTCTGTGTTCCTCATGCTTCTCTCAGTGGATGAAGAGCTGCAGTTCCTTTAAAAAGCAGATCCTCAGAGCCATTGTCTCACTGAAATTAACTGTTTCCTCTAAAATAATGACCTTTGCTCTTCTTTATTTCAGCAGGAGCTCAGGGAATGAGCTGCAAGTATATTATGCTTCTCCCAGGAGCTATCAAGACTTCTTTGAAGCAATTCACCGAAGGGAGGATACCTTCTATGTGGTGTCATTCCGCAGAGTAAGTGTAGCAGTGGCTGATATTGGCCTTTCACGTGTGTCCCTAAGACTGCTTCTAACAGGTACCAAAGATGACTTAGTCAAGATTGAAGGTAAATTTGTTTCTTCTGATGTGGTGCTTCTCTGTGTCCTTCACAGCAGCATGGCCAGATCATGATCTTTGCAAAACATGCCCATCACACTGGGAATGGAAAGAGCTTTGCAGAAAGCATTGTAATGCCTGGGCAAGACAGCCCAAAATTGCATGAACCTTGTGGTTAAACACACATTAGAGCTACTTAATATAGGAGTACAAACCTTTTGTGCATCTGGGTATTGGAACAAATGCATAAATTATTATTGTTAACACAATACTGTTTCTGTCTTCCCATGAAACTCTTGTATTTGCAGATTTATGTGCCATGTATTGCAGCTGTGTGCAGGGCCACAATTTTTTTGCTGTTTTGTGACTTGTAAGTTGACACAGATGAGCACGTCTGCTGTATGTGCTGAGATACAGCAGAGACTTGTGCTGCAGCTTTTTCAGGTGCAGCCTCACATCTACAGCACAGTTAGTGATGGTAAAAGCTGTTACAAGATGATTTCAGGTGTCTGATGACACTTTCTGCACTGCAAGCCTGACTAGTGTTGAAACCAGGACAGCTGCAGCAGTGAGAAGTGAGCAGTGAGCAGTGGTTGGGATCTGGTGATGGAAATGATCAAGGCAAACAGGGATTGAAACACCGACCTGGAGTTGGAGGAATTTCTTCCCTCCCTCTTGCAGAGTTCTTGATGAATCATTAGATATCTCTGTAATGCATGTTTGGCTGACCCTGGGGTCTTGCTGAGCCTGCCCTGTCATTTTGCAGTTGGGCTGTTAGATGAGAACTTTTCTGTGTGTGTTCACAGCTGTGATCCTCCCAGGACCCTGCAAAGTTCCATTTGTCTCTGCATAGGAGTGTCCTGAGAGGGGTCCCACGGTGCTGGGAGACCAATAGTGGCCACGACAGCAGCTCACCCAGCTAAAACCAGTTTTGTGCAAAAGCACACAAATAAGCACAGCTAGTTTTAGCAGTTACTGTGTTGTCATAATTACCAATCTATAGATGCCATAGGTACATGGGTAATACAGCACCGTTCCACCTGCTACACAGGACATTTCTTAATTTGTGAGATGCACGTCTGTAGAAAAGGTTCAGGCAAAATAAAAATAGCAGTACTCTTCTTAGGATTAAGGTTTTATGCTGAGTAGAAATATGAGGTTAGTTTCCAGTACTGAGATTACTGGGTTGTGTCACAAGGCTGGAATTTTGTTATTAAATGCTTGGCATGTTCTGCTGTTCTTTCAGCTAGCAACACAAATATAGTCAGCACCAGGCTCCACATATCCTGAGGATGAGGAGAAGGGAGCAGAGAATAAAAGTTTTCCTGGAAACTCTGAACACAAAGCAGAACAGTGTTTGTAGAGTTCTGCACTTGGGGCCATTGCTCCAGCCCACCTGAATGCATGTACATGTCCATAGGTCCTGTTTACACTGTCGGGTTAATGACCTGGAAGTTGTCAGCTCTCATTTCAAGTCGCAGAGCTGCCCTTGGAAACTGTGTCTTGTGCCACAGAATCACTCCAGCTTGCTCTGCTCTCCTGGAGGGAGAGGTTTGGGGGCCTTTTAAACCCATGTATGAAGTTTATTTGCAAAGCTTTTGGTATTTCTGTTTTATGAATGAAATGTCCTCAAATAGAAGGCAGTTTCATGCATTACCTCATTTATTGTTTTAACAGGGCAAATCTGATCTAGCAGCAAGCTGTGCCCTGAGGCACTTTTAAATGGCTCGCTTGGATTCTTTTGTGAGTGCAGAAGAAAGGACTCCTGCATAGCCCGAGGGGTGCCATCAGCAGGGCCCCAGCCTGGGTGGTGCCCTTTCACCTCCTCCTAGGGATTGCTGACTTCATTTTCTCTGGACCACAGCTCCGTTTTCACTGATGATTAGGAGCTGAGAGGGGACGATTCCTCCCCAGTGCTGTCCCACAGTTCACTTGTGTTGCTCCTGCTTGTCCAAGGGAGGAGCCGAGGCCTGGAGATGAAAGGTTTTGTTCTCCTCTCTTGCTATTTGCCGTGCAGACACTCCCACATACTTAATAAGCTTTAACATAAAAATAGAATAGAAACATAACATAAAAAACAGAACAAAAATCATGCAGTTAAAAGTTGCAGGTGGTTCTGGTGGTAGTGTGCTCCAGGTGGAAGGTGGGACTCTGGACTTCAGGAGTTCCCTTCCACCTGATGTCCCTGGATCCTCTGTCCTGTTTCCTGCTTCATGCACAGCCTGACAAACCCCAGAATTTCTCCTGGGTGGATGTGAGAAAATGTAACATTTTTTGTGTGTTCTCACTTGCACTACAGGAGCTGTGCCCTGAGTTCCTTGGATTTTCTAGAAAATGGGATTTGCTAGGGCTACCCCTGCCTTTTGCATGGTAGGACTCAGCCAAGACTTCTGGAAGTGCAGGATTGGGAAGCAAAGCTCTTGCACACTGTGTGTTCTTCTGGTGGTGCTTGCTACCTGTAAGAATGAGATTCCCATGATTTCATCAATTTTATTTTCTTTCCTTGCCTTGGAAGGCTTGCAGGTCTGCATATTTACAGTTGAAGTTTACATAGGTGTTTTTTCCTTTTTAAGGAGGAAAGAGGAAAACAAAGTAGCAGTTCGATCAACTGAATCAATAGAAGAAGCAGGGCTTTTGCTCTGGGTGTCTTTTAAGAAATTAATTAGTTGCTATTATCAGGGGAATCTGTAACGTCATTTTTAAACAAGAAGAGTCTGCTGCTCCGCCAACACCTTTGATTTCTGCTCTGTCATGTCTCTGATACCAGGTCTGCTTGATGTGTCCTAAAAGCCCAGTGGAGTATCAATATAAAACCTGAGCTTGTGGATCTGAGGTGCTGTCAGCAGGGAAGAAACACCTGACTGCCTCTCTGTGAGCCTGGCACCCACACAGCTCTCTGTCAGAGCTCATTTCTGGTTTGCCACAGAGTACCCACGCCTTGAGATTGTTTCTAGAATTACCTGAACAGCTAGCTTAATTTGAAAAGTTATTAAGTAAATCATTGGAGAAAATAAATCCCTTCCAATTTACTTTGGCCTGTAAACGCTGCTTCAGATCATTCCACCCTTGTGTGGTTGGGATCAGAGTCCCCACAACTTGGAGTGATTAAGCAGTAGATTTCTCCATCCTGGAAGGTTCACTCAGTGACCCTTTGATGACATCTCTGCAGGCTTATTTAAGGACAATGACATTTTTTAGGGTAAGAATATAATTACTGTTCTTAAGGAAAACACAGTTTAAAGTTTAATTCACTTGGGGAATTCAGAGGACTTCTGGCATTTCCTCTCACTGCTTTCTCTATTTCAAAGCACAAATGTCTCTTAATATCAAAGTTTGCTACTTGCATTTATTGCAGTGTATATACAGTAGAATGTAATAAAAAGTAGATATTAAATGGTGATTGTTAAAGCAAGAGTGATGCTGGCCCTATGCGAATCAATGGCAAAACCTTTACCAGCTTCTGTAAGACCAGGATTCTGCATTTTAAGTTCCTGCTTCAGTGTCATAAACCATAGAGCTTGAGGGAAACCTCTTATTATGAAAGTAAATTTCTGGTCCTCCAAGCCAACATCTGCAGTAAGCATTTAAGGGTTTCTCAAGTTCTGCAAACAATTTTTTGCTGAAATGATGAAGCCAAATTTCAATCAGAACTTTTTGTTCTTTCTTTCTTTCTTTGCTAGGAATAAAAATGTCGAGGTTGTGGTGTGCTTCTGCTGGTAATAAGCCTGTGCTGTGCTAATTGTATTTGAGATGATATAATTGCATTTGGGATGATCTGTTATTTTCAGGAAGCAAAAGATTATAAAGCCTGGCTTTGACATGTTTGTGCAGCAGCAGTTTGCTGTGCTGCCCACATTTCTGGCAAAAATAATTTGAATGTATCAGACAGCATGAGGTAGGTTCCAATTCACTACACTCCTGATGCCATCTACATCCTGCAAGCAAAACTGCTTTATAAAAAGTTGGCTTCAGATGATGTTTCACAGCCAGAAATTCAGTCCTAACATATACTTTCCTCCTATTTTGTTGCACTTGGCAATGTGTGGTTTTTACTGAACGTGGAGTTTCCTGCTGTTGACTTTTTTGCGGATTTCTGAAGACTGGGCTGTGTAATTTGGTGTTTCATTCAGATGAATTGATTAGACCCACATGGGTCCTGCTGCCCCTAGAGATAGAGCAGCTATTCTGTATGTTTGAGTCCTGTGGGTTTGCAACTGCTGCAAGTTAACATGCAGATTTTTGAAAGATTTTACAAACTGCCCTTTTTCCTGTGGAGCCTGACCTTAGCTATTCAGAGGAAAAAAGTTACTTTACCCCAGGATTGTAGGATTTTTAGATCTTGTCCTATATTTTATAAATATGCTGAGAATAATATATGGTAAAAGAACTGAGGCTCAGGGCATAGTATCCATGATAAAATTGTTTGTCTTTTTCAAAGCAGAGGTCACCCTTTAGCCTGTCTTCTCTGTGAGGCCAATTCTTGCCTCTCTGGGAGATTTTGAGGAAGCAAACAAGTATGTGTGCCTGTGCTTCAGCATGCCCTAAAGCTCAGTGAGTCAGCATCTGTCAAACTACAGCTGTATTTGACTTTCAAATTTGAAAATCCATTATTGAAAACCTCCTGCTTCCATCCAAGTGTTGATAGTGAAAATTAAGTCTGGCCTGTTGCATTCTTTGTTACAAATTACCTCTTTTCTGGACAGACTTTGGATTCTTTTTGTGTCAGGGGATTTTGTCCTTCTGAATCCATGGTGTCCATATGAAAACAATGAAGCAGGCTTTCTTTCTGGTCCTTCTTGAACTATCTTCCTTTCTGATGTGGAATATTTCCAGTAGGTGAGGAGGAGGAAGAGGTGACTTTCAAAGGGACTGAGAGGTGATGGGAATAAGGTTTCTCTGTGCTCTTCCTGTTACTCAGCTGGGGAAGATGTTGCTTTTGGTAGCATCTTAGAGCTTAGTCTAAAAACCTCCAGTGAGAAATGTAGTAATCTAAAATTAGGTGTAAAAATTTATGTTGGCCTATAGAGCACAAATGGCCTTACCTCTGTCCCAGGATTCTCAAAATACTTGCATATGAGAACAACACAGCTGCAAGTTAGATAAAAGGAAGCTCAAAAGAAGTTAATTTAGGTTTGCAGGTAAAGGCCAGCAGTTCTTTAAAAAGTGTTTCTATCAACACCTCCTATCTTGCAGAAAACCTGACTGTGCCATCATTGCCACTGAGGACATCCTTTGGGGAGTGTAGCAGCAAAGAGCTGTATGTGTGTGCTGTGGAGAACAAGCAGGCTGAGAGGAGGGGGAAGAGAAGGAGCAGGCAATGAGACACCCCAGATGTGTGGGGTGGAAGCCAGAGAGGTGCAGCCATGAGTGCCAGCTGCAGGGCAGCATCTCCTGCAGCCTCCTCGCTCAGCCAGGTGCAAACAGCGGGTAGGAGAGACCAGAACAGCAGTGCAGAATGGTGTTTCTGAGAAGGGAGGTAATGCTTGTCACAGCAAGTGGGGTTTTGTTTCCTTTGTTCTGTTCTTAGAGAGCTGTTCCTACTCGGGTATCTATCCCAAGGCATTTTGGAAGCAAAGTCTAGTCACTCTGATTTTCATCTCCTTAGGACCCTTTGAACCCCACTGTCCTCCAAATAAAGTTGAGAATGGATGTGGTGTTGAGAACAGGTGTATAAGCAGAGACAGAAAAATTAACTCAAATATGTCTGCCATGAAGCAGAAGCTCCTCTTGGATTTTGTGTGTATAGTTTTGATTAATTTCTCTTTTCCATGGTTGCTGGAACTTCATGAATCATATTAATGCCGTCACTGAACTTATTTACATGTCCCAGATCTAACTAATACTTTGTTATTTTTAAACTAGTATTTGGAAAGACAACATACACTGCACATAATTATAGTGAAAATGAAACATGTTGCAAGAAATGCCTCCAGAACCCAAAGCAGTTGCAGAGAGACGTGACCAGTAATAGCATACATGTACTTAAAATGTCCTGCATGCTTGAGAGACAAAGAGCTGTGGGCAAGAAGGAAAGGAAGATTGTTGGGTTTGGAAAACCTCTCTAAAAGACCCACTGCTTACGAAATTGGTGTGGACATAGGCTAGAGAAGTGTAATTGAGAAGCATAGGAGGAAGATGTGATTTTGCAATGGGAATTGTCTCAGTAAAGGAAGTGACAGCAGTATTTCACCTAATGAGAGTACAGAGCAGCACTTAATAACAGTACAGAACAGACAATTGCTACCAACAAAGTGAGCAGGAGCACAAGTTAATCCACAGACAATAAATTTGTTTTCAGTTAGAGCAGGTAGTGAAAATATGTAGCTCTGAAGCAGTTCCCTTCCTTCAGTAAATAACCAAAGTTCAATAATGCATTAATAATACTTATGCCAGATAATGATACATCTTTCTTTAGTGATAGCATGGTATCCATTGGAGAAAATTTTACTCAGATTATTCTGAACAGTTCCCAGAAGGGAAGGATGGGCTCTTGCTTATGATCTGTAGCAGTATTTAATTATGGGATCGATGCTGACCAAGCCCTAACTCTATAGAGACATAAATTATACCTTCATCTCTGGAACTGCAGTAGCCAGTAAGACACTGACTTGAATCTGGTAGGAATGAACTGCTTGAAAAAATTACCTTCATGAGACTTCATTTGCCTTGAATGACAGTACATGTAGAGAGCACTTTAAAGTACCCATGCTTGCTTTCTTAGTTGTACTTCACACTTCCACAGCTTCAGACTAGTCATATTTTTCTGTTCATTTTCAGTTTTTATGTAGAGATGGGTTTGGTTTCATTAGTGTCCTACCTTTCAGCAAATGTTAATTATTACAGTATTACACTTGAGACCATTATTTAAAATCTTAGGCACACTTTTAGAGTTAATTCTGGTCAGATGAAGTTATTTGCTTCCATTTGGAATTAATCCTTTTGCCAGATTTTTAGCTGGACAGCACACAAAGCTTATTTTATGAAGTAAGAGCCCAGGTGCTGTTATGAGTGTGTGCAGATTATCACCACCTCCCACTGGACCGAACAGAACTCTTGCAGCTTCCAGGTTTTATTTTTAAATAGCTGATGCTCCTGGGACAAGGAATGTGATAGAATTCACTGTACATTTTTATCTTTAAACTGGCTTTGAAACTGCTTGAAAATGGAACATAAAGCTTGTTTTCAGCTTCTGGGTCTCTTAGTTGCTTGTGGTCTATCTACTGGGATGGTGATGGGTGTGAGAAGAGCTTGTTTTGCCTTGTGCCTGGCATGGCTTACTCCTCGTCCTGCAGTTGGATAAACTCCAGTTTTGCCAACACATTTGTTAGAGACCGTTGGGCTTTGAGTTAGTGATTAAGAATTTGGAATGCCGTGGGCTAAGCTAAGACATCCTTTACACTGGAAACCACTGTTCAGGAAATCCTCTTGATGTTTTGATTGCAAATGTTAAAATGTGCCTGTGAATAATTCTGGTACTTGAAAGTGCTTTTCATGGAGAGAAGGCAAAGCTGTGCAGGAGGGGCACATGCACAGCTTGAGCAGTGTTGCACCATGAGGATGCTGCAGAGGAGTGGCCTGCCTGCTAAATGTCATGGGCCACTGCCCTTGGAGCTGGTTGGCAAAGGGCCACCAAGTATTACACAAGTGATTGTTATTGTTCCTTGGTTCTGTGACTATACAAAACAAGGTTGGAAGTGTCAGCTAAGAGGGTTATATCCAATATGAGCAAAGTGGTCTGAGCTGTGCTCAGAGAGGTTGTGCTGTGTGAGAAGATGCACAGGCCTTCTTCTCAGGATCTGAGTCCTGCCAGGCTCATATATGTGTTAATGCACTCCCCTGAGACTCTAGAAGTGCACATTTCCAAGCTGTTCCTCGGCATGGGGATTCTTAGGTTGAGTCACTTGTTAGCATCTGGGAGGCCCTTGTTTAATCTCCTTTCTAGGAAATCAGCATGGAGCTCTTCTCTCTAAGAACAGTCCTGAGCACTCAGATCTGCAGTTTTTCATCAGGAACTCAGTAGGTAATCAGTGGGCAGGTGACTCCTGGAAAAAGTGGTTGAAAAGAAACCATTTTGCTGTCTCAGGTAATCTGGGACCAGCATCTCCAGAAGGGCATCTCCTTAACATCAGGGAAATAACACCGTGGGTTCCTCTTTGCCTTTGCTGGACCATGTTTGGCATTTGCTAAACAGCTGTAAGCCTTAACTCTCCAGGCAGCAGAGATGCTGCACAGAATCCAGGCATGAAGTTTCCTGACTGCTCAAGCTCAGTTTCCTAAGTGCCAACATAGAGAAACATATACAAAAATGAAACTAGACATTGGCATGCTGTCATTTGGAGAAAAGCAACAGATGCAGCAGTTTGCTTGGTGTAAAATTTTGGCAAAATCAAGTAATTGCAGCTCGAGGAGAATAAGAGAAAGTGTAAGGAACTACATTTACACAACCAGAAAGAAATTTTAGGCTCAGGCTAAACACAGGTGTGGTACTATAAATGCTGAAAAAAGGGTGTGAAGCCAGCTGGGTAAACGGCAATATCGTGTCAGGGTATTTCCGTTTCAGGGTAGAGTTGGTTGGTGTTGGCTTGGTATGGCAGTCCAGGAGGAAGATACTGCCCACAGCATAGCAGTTGTCAAAAGGATGTAAGAAATGCATGTAAAAAGTATGTCTGTCCCTCAGTCTCATTGTCATACACATATGTGCCTGTAAAGAGTGCAGGATAGGCCAGAGAGAAGAACCTGACACCCTGTAAGTTCTTGAATAATGACCATTTAATTCAGTACAGCATTCCATCCCTCCTCTGCTGTCCTGGCAGATCTAACTGGTGCTGTTGAGCAGAGTAGAACCTATTCACGTGAATCAAAACTGACACCCTTATGACTTAGTCTCTCCAAATCTTGATGGTTGATCTGAGAATTTACCTGTTTGCTTGTAAATGTCACTTCCAGTACCTTAATCCTCCTAGGAAACAAGTGTCTTAGAACTAGACTGGTGTGGATTGCAAGAAGGAAACCAGAACCCTGTCCCTCAGCTGTGGCACCTTCTGTCCAATTCTCTTACAAATCACCTCTAGCTGCTTGCAGTCCTTTTTCTGTTTGAAAATGCCCTGACAAAGCCTTGGTGCAGCTCCCTGGGCTCGTAGGATGTTACAGTGTTAAATCTGGCCCATCAGAGGATGTGTTGCTGTGCTCCTGGTTTGGATATCCCTCCCAATAATGGCATGTGCAGTTGTTACAGGGCTGTGTGTGCTCTTGGTGTGCTTACAAACAGATCTGTGTGGGATCAGAGGGCCGGGGGAAATGATCTGCAGCTTGGGGACTGCCTGGAGTTCACACTGCCTTTGTGTATGTCAGGGGTAGCTCTGCAGAGCCATGAGAGGTTCAGAGGGCAGGAGGAAATGGAAGTGAAAGGGAGAACATCCAGCAGGAGGAAGTAGCCTCAGGCTCTTGCTCCTCTGTAGACCAGCACATGAAGAGCCTGATAAGGTATTTTTGTTGATGAGTTGAAGTAATGAAGAGAGTAGTGACTACACATATTAAACTGATTAATGGCAGGCTGAGTGGCCCTCCAGCTAGAAGAGAAGGTTTGGATTGCTGCCTTCAGGGTGCTCAGTACCTCTGATATTTTGCAGAAATTGTGGTGAGTCCAAGATGTTCAGTTGCTTTGCATAGAATTAAAACCAGTACAGTAGTAAGAAAAGAGGAGAGGGTTCATTGGAAGCATAATTCAGGCAATTAAAAAGTGCCCATGCAATTGATGCTATCCATGTAGTGAAATCAGTTATTTTGCCTGAGTATTTGTACACTCAGTGTCTAAGAGAACAGTGATGTATGTACTCATGTAAAACCTTTCATGCATCATTCCTCACATCTTTATTCTATGATTAGAATTCTGGTAGAGCTTTCTTTGACCTGAAAGTCCCCTGTATTTTGAAATAAAAACTCCAGGAGCTTAGCAAAATGTTGTCAATGGGGCATTTCATTTTTAAAACCCACATGTATGAAAACAGAGCTTCTGAGGTTCTCTGATATGGTTGTATCATATTTTGTAGGATGTTTGTAGAAAATGTTGAAATTAACTCAAGACTTCTTGTTCCATGAGCAAAATGTACGTAATTAGAACAGTTGAAGGAAAAAGCCTTTGCTGTAGTTGTAGATGTTACTGGCACATGTCAAGTGAGAAGTGCACTGATAAAGGCTTAGGTTTGCTTAATTGGCAGTGTTCCTCACATACTTCTGTTTTTCTTCCTTAATTTCTTTGCATCTGGCTTTCTTAAATCATTTCACAGATTGCTGTTGCTACTCTATGGATTACTAGGCACCACAAATTCTCAAGCACCACTCAAGGCTCCTTCTCTGCTAAATGGAGCCAGAAGAGCTCTTCTCAATTTTCCCCACCTATCCCAAACACCTGCCATTGCATGGACTGGATTTCCTTCAAGAGATGTCTTTCCTTCTGTAGGTTTTAAAAGGAGCCCAGCTAATGCTGTGAGACAGCTAATGCTGGAAAAAATTAATCTCACCCTGAGTGGGGAGATGAAAGGCTTTTATTTGCTCAAGCTGTTATGTTCTAAATGTGGTGGAGAGCTGGCAAGTACTGATAGAAGAAAACATATTACTGTGCAGGAAGAAGGACAGGCCCAGCCTGAAAGCTATAGCTTGATGTCTTCTGAGTGGTATGCAAGCAAGCATCTCCACATTTTTATCTTCCCAAAGCTGACCTTTCCCTCTCTTTTATCTAATCTGGTGCCTGTGATCTTGCTCATTCAATTGCTGTGGCAGACAGGCAGTTGCTCACATGCACAGTCATGAGATGGACAAGGAGCATTATGCTCATGCACCAGTTTGCACCTCTGTTTATCCATTCTCAGGCTTCAGAGCAGGATCCAAGTAAACTATTGTCACAAGAGAGAGCTTTTTCTGTGGAAACTGCTGTTTTCTACCAGCTGTACAGTGGACAAGTGCAGGTGGCTTATATGATGGCTTGTGCAGACAGCACTGTAGCACTCTCATGCTGTTCAAAACTGAATGATTTCTTCCCTAGCTACATGAGCAGATCCCAGGATTTTTTTAAGGCTTAAGACCAGTGAGTCATTCACATGGTTTATCAGCACTGGAAAGGAGGGTTCCTGTTGTCCATGCCAGTTCCTTAGCTGTGAGTACCCAGGTCCCTCTTTGGGCCATTTTATTGTCTTGATGGGAAAACAGCCTGAGGAGTTCAGGGGACTTCAAGAGAGTCTGACAATTGCCAGAGGCTGGCAGAGAAGGAGAAGGAACCCTCCTGTTTTAGCCGGTCATGGGAATCAGATTGCTTAGGCTGTGCCCAACCATTCTGGAGTGACTTAAGATAGTTTGGGGGTGATTAAGGAAGAATCCTCAAGTGTCAGGCATCCTTTTTGCTTCCAAGTATGAGTTAATCATGTACCTTGTATATGCTTTGAAGACCATTTTCCATCAGATTGTTTTCTTGTTTTGGTTTGAGGTGTTCTTTTTTGGGGAAAATGCTAAGTTTTTATGGTCCTTTTTTCCTTGTAAAATGATCTCTGTTTCTAACAACTGATTTATGTCTTCCTCAACAAGACTAGAAATTCAAACAGAGCAGAGATTTGGCAAAAAATCTGGACTTACTGAAACTTAGAAGTGAAACTTAGAAGTGAAACTTAGCTACAAGTGTGAAAAGAAGGAAGCTCATTGGGCTGGGCTGTCACTCTTGGACAACACAAACAGCACAAGTTCTCAAAGAAAGTTAAATCATCTGACTCTGTTTATTTTAGGAATGTCCTTTCTTTTTATACAGTTGTACAGAAACCAATTGATTGGTGGAACAAAGGCAAACCCTTTCAACCA
>VWYP01013851.1:202815-246544 GCA_013400435.1 Pycnonotus jocosus | reverse complement strand
AACCAATTGATTGGTGGAACAAAAGCAAACCCTTTCAACCACATTGGTCAAACCAGGGGGACATCAAGAAGGTCCCTCCTTAGGGAAAAATGTAAACATGTGTCCTATTTACAGAAAATTCCCTGGGAAAGGAATTTCAAGGTCCGAAGTATACGGGCCAGAGCTACACTGGGCTAAATACAAACCAATAGGCAAAAAGAGAAAGGGAACTTCATCTTCATACTCTCTTAACTGAGGTTATTAGTAACAGAGGCAATAACTTCTTTAACATTATTATATTGAATATCTCTTTAATCAGAAGAAGCTATTAATAGCTGATGAATCCTTGGCCATACAGATGTCCCGGGATCTGCAGAATGAGAAACATCTTTCCAACAAGCAGCTGTAATGTAACACATTGCACAGCTTAAAATGCTGCCATCAAAATTGGATTCAGCCCACTGCATTCTGATATTAAAACCTTGTTGTCTGTGCACCAGCATTTTGAGGGAAACAGAAGACAGCTTGGCTTTGGAGCCCCAGCCATGGCCTTAGTGTATCAGAGCACTGTCCAGCCATGGCAGCCCAGGAACTCTGCCTGTCCCTGCTGCCATGGCTGGATGGCCAGGATGTGCAGAGACCCACCCAGCTCTGAGTTGAAGTCATTGCTGAGCTCTGGGTAAAACTGGGGGTTTCAGGCAAAAATGCAACTGACTGCTGCCTGAGAAGAGTGTTTATTTCTGTGTTTTCTGAGTGTGTTTCTTTCTTTACATCCCGTGTTGCTCTATTCTTGTGGGTTTGGCAGTGGCGTTTGCATTGTGTGTGATTATATTTACATATAGGTATTCTTTTATTCAACTTTGGCTTGATTTGGAAGGAGGGAGAAATAGCTTTCAGCAGTAGAATCAGAGGAGAGAAAATGTCAGATGGGTACAGAAGAAAGAGCACCCAATTCTTTAGGTTCCATAGAAAGGTGTTTCCAAAGCCCCTTTACCCAGCACGTACTGACAATGCAAATGAGACTTATATTTTTAAAACCAGGTCGAAGGCAGTTTAGTAAAAGTATTGCCTCTGTTTATAAAAACAGCTTTCTGCCTGTGACCATCATCATGGTGACCTAAAATATAATTTCTTGCTGCTGCTTGGAAGGTCATTACCCCCCTCTCAGTGAAGAGCAGTTAACCTCTTAGAGGTTTAGAGAGAGATTCAGGTACCCTGAACATATGAGGCTAAAGGATGCAGGGAGGAGGAGATCCCCAGAAACTTAACTCATGGTCAGTTGCTTTTTCCAAGAATTTGAGGAATAACAAACACTTCTAATCCAGACTTTCCAGTCCTCGGATGTATTTCTGTATAACTGATGCAACTTTCACAATTAGGAAAGCTTTGTTGCCAATTTCCTGTACATCTGCTGTGCTCTCAGAAGCAGCATCTCTCCAGCTGCAGATGCGAATCAAGCTGCCACTGTCTGCTCTTGGGCAGTTCCATGGGTTAACCCCATCCAGTAAATAAGAACCATGCAGCCACTTGTTCATGTCCTGTCTCCTGGGGAGGAGAATTGGGGGCGGGGGGTGGGGGGGAAGTACATCTTGTAAAAGAAAAACAGTTTAATAATTAAAATAAATATTACTATAAAAGTGGTAATAATTATAATGAAAAGGAGAGAGAGGAGCAAATGACACGCAGTACACTTGCTCACCACCTGCTGATTGATGCCCAGCCTGTCTGAAGAAGCAATCCTGGCCAGTTCTCTCCAGTTTGTGTACTGGATGCAACATTGTGTGGTGTGGGGCATCTCTTTGTTCGATTTGGGTCAGCTGTCCAGGCTCCCAGCAGTGTATCTGCTGACTGGCAGAGCATGGGAGAGCCAGAAGTCCTTGATTTGGGGTAAGCTCTACTCAGCAACAGCCAAAAAATTGGCATGTTATCAACATAAATTCCAAACAGGCACTGTGCCAGCTGCTAAGAAGAAAAATAACTCTCTCCCAGTTGAAACCAGGACAGGCACTCAAGGGCAAGCAGCAGCAAGCTGGGGCTGTCCCAGCAGGAAGAGGAGAGAGGAGCACCCTGAGTTTGGCTCCCACTGGGTTTCATCTGAGTTTAATGTAGACTTACTTTATTCTCTCTTGTCATTAGCCTTGCTTTCAATTTGTTTGTTTACCCCTCCAAGTGAATATATTTCCAGCAAGTTGACAACAATCACAGATCAGTGGATGGATCAGGAAAGGGAGAAAGTCGACTGTGAGATGTCAGCTGCCGTTCTCATTTTATTCCCTCAAACCAGATCTGAATCCAGTACCTGATATCCTGGCTGCAAAAGACACGTATGCTCTCTTTGCAGACACTAAAACATATTTTAGGATAAATCTCAGGTGTTCAAGTCAAGAATGCTTTTGTGTGTGCTCAGATTTTGGGCTAATGAACAGTTGGGTCCTGTTGTGCCAAGTGCGCATATTGTGCACACTTCTTAGAATAATTAACAGCTTCTGTAAAATGAAGTTCTGCAGTCTAGTAGTACTTTTACCCAAAGCTTTACATGTATATTCACCTGTGCACCAGTAATATATATAATTTTTCTTTGCATGGGAACATGATTGGATCCACTTGAAAGAAGTTGCCCTTCAGATTGAATCACCCATCTTGTGTCCAAAGTCTGACTGTCTCAGCTTCCTTAGCTGAGCTGAGATGCTGAGTCTGCTGCATTGACAACTGGAGGTGATCTACTTCTTGGCTTGCAGCTGTCTTACATAGTGTGGAGCTTGAATGGGAGGTTTAAATTCTTTCTGTTACTACAGAAGGCAAGAAGGCAGTCATTTCAGATTAGGACTGGCTCTTGTGCCATATATGTTGTAGGACTGAACACACTGTGATCAAATTAATTGCCTTGATTTAAAAAAGATTGAAGTCTTTACTTAACAGTCGTTTGTGTTTAGGATTTTAAAGTTCTCTTGAATCCCCAGCTGCCTGCATGTGTGGGCATTTCTGCTCTGTAAGGAAGCATCCTTTCTCCTGCTTTGAAATGAGATTGTTCTGCATTCAGTCACAGGCTGTGTGACCTTTCCTGGTCTTGTGTAGCTATTCCTGAGCATTTCTCATGTATATTTAACCCTGATTGCTGTCTTTGATATCTTTGTAACCCTGATTGCTATCAGCATCTTTCTCATACACTCTTTTCATGAGAGGTCAGCAAGTCAGGGAAAAGGTAGTATGATCGTGACAGACTTCCACATTTGAGCCCAGGTCCTTATGGATCTTGGAAATGCTGCTTAGAATAGCCCTTTGGTCCAGTCTCCTGTGTGGAGGAAGGCTGTTGCTGACAGTGAGTGAGTTGGCTGTGGCATTGTCAAGTGGGCTCTGAAGAGCTCTCAGGATGGAGATCTCACCACAGAGCAAGATCAAAGTGTTCTAGTACTTCACTGTCCTTTGAAGTCAGCTGGAAGAGAAAGCAGAGGACAGCTGTATTAGCAAATGGATTTGGAACCGCAACGTTATGTCGAGCCAGCATTTGGAGAAAGCCTGGCATCAATTTCTTTTTAGCCATGCAGCTTCTGTTTCATGGTAATGTGATCTGAAGAGACCATGCTCCACTCCAAGGAGTGTGCCCATCGACCTGCACCATTTCTGTGCACTGACTAGCTCTGTGCTTGTGTGGCTGGGCTGCAAAAGGCAGAACAGGAGAAAAAAGGTGTTTGCCAATAGGAGCATTCCCCTCTACAGTTGGGGTTGTGTTTGCTTTTTGGGGCAGTCTCCAGCTGAGCAGTAATTCTGGGAACGCAGGATTTGTCTTCTGTAGAAGACCTGAGGTCGTGCTGACAAGTATAGAAACTTTGGGTTAATGTTTTTTGAGAGAAGCAAAGAATCTGGATTATATCCTTTTTGGTTTTACTGGACTGGATTCACATGCCTTACCTAAATTACATGTTTTTGCAATTACAGATTGCAATTGCAAAACTAATAGCCTGCAGATGCTATGCAAAAGCAGAGCTCTGCTGCAGTGAACTATAGAAGGAGGGACATTTCTTTTTATGGGTAATAGTAATAAAACAATTAATTCCTTTTGGGTCTTACAACTTCATAAAATCTGCAAAGACAGTTGACAGACTCAGCTGGGAGTTACAGATGAACTGCATTTCTGTGCTTCTGTAGCCCCTGGGAAGGACAGAAAATGGCAGAGAAACATAATTTTCAAATAATTTGAAGTAAACATTTTTGATTTTATGATGTTGGTTAGATTGAGAGAGCCTCTAGAAGAAAATCTGATCCTTATCAAACATAATGGAGAAATTTTTCCACCAGTACAAGCTGGGATTCTTTTTCCTTCACAGAGGCAGAGAACTGAGTCAGCTAGACATAGCTTTTCCAATTTGTTTTGAAACTCTGAATAATTTCCACAAATAACACACACACAAATTATCGAAGCATTTTCAAGTCCTTTACAACCTTCCTATACAATTTGAACCAGAACTGTTCTCTTAAACATAGAATTCTGTCCCTGACATCCTCTTACTTTGTGCTTAGGAATTTTTTTTTTAATCTGCTGCCAAACCAAAATTACATCATAGCAAATGCATGCATTGTTCTTTACTTTTAGGCCTGCAGAGCAGTTCTGCAGGCAAGTTTAATTTGCAGGATTTCTGTCCAGTCTCTGTCCTGTGCCCTCCACATTCACATGGCCTTTTTCCTTCCTATTCAAATCAAAAAGGACAAAACTACGAGGAAAAACGCATTTATGAGAGAAATAAAATCCAGGTGGGGTTCCTTCACCTCGTTCTCCCTTACAACTGGACTGGCATTGGTGTGCCCCATTCAAGCTTCTGCAAACTGTGATTTCCTGGAGCATTCCCTATCCACGGGGCAAGGATGGTGGTATTTGGGATATCTTGCAAGTCAAAGATAATACTGAAATGGCTTGATAGAAATGAGGCAGGTTCATCTTGGGTAATTCCAGAATGAGGGATTTGCAGAGCAGTGGGGAACTTGAGAGAAGCTGGTAGTTTTGCTGCTCTGGTGATACTTTAACCGGGTGAAGGTAGATGTTTCAGTAGGACAGAAGGTTAATGAGCCTGTCTTTGGATGCATGCTCATGTTCCACTTCCTGGGGGTGGTGCCTTCTCAGAGGGCCAGTGGGTAGAGTCTATCAATACCTAATTACCAGCATATTTCAGTGTTTTCTTAGGGCATAATTCCTCCTCTTCAGCCTTGTATGTTGAACAAAGGGATTATAAACTGTGAAAATGGAAAAACTGAACAGTATATCAGTATTTTTCACCTTTCTATGATATGTGCTTTACAGCTGCCTTTTGTGCACCTCCACAATATTTTGCATGTTTGTGAACTGCAAAGAACACAGTTCCCAGCAGGTCTCTGTTATCCTTAGTAGTCTCCATAACCTTTCTAGTTCTTAATCCAGGAGAGATCCTTTGATGCTGGTTCTCCTTTACACAGAGAAAACTCTCCAAAGCTGAGCCCTGCTCATGGACAAGCAGCAGTGCTGCCTTTGAAGGGAGAGGGGGGGAAACTTCTCTGAAGGAAGCTTGACCAGAACAGAATGAATCTTCCATTTCTCTGGGATTTTCACAATGCTCTCTGACTCACAGTGAGGTGCTTTCCAATCAGTTTGGTTTTGGAGTCCAGACCATATCACATCTGGCAGTAGCACGATTTACAATAAAAGACACTAAAGACTTCTTCATTAAAAGGTCTCTCATGTGGGAACTAAGCTGGATAGGAACTCCTTCTTCTTCAGGAACAGTAACTAGAAGCTTTGTGAAAGTGCTGTTAGGTTTTATTTATGAAAAGTTGTCTGGGAATGGCAGAAAAGTGGAATCTTACACTAGAGGACATTTTACTCACTGTGGGATCGAGCTATTTCTGGTAAAACACTTAAATAAAAATCATATCACTTCATTCCATCACTGTGTGCAAATATAGGCTGTAAAAACCACCTGTGCACAGAAACTGGGATTGAAACAGCACTGTGGTGAAAAGGAGCAATTTCGGCAAAAATGAAAGCAGAAAAATAATCTCTGTTTCCACTGCTTTTTGGAGCTTTCTTTTTCTGGGACAATCTTCTCCCCATCCCTCAAAACGGGCTCAAAACCTAGAAAAGTAATTAGATGCTATGATTAGGGGTTGAATTCTCAATTATGAACTCTCATCTTTAAGTGTGCTCCAAACTCAAACTGCTTCATTGTGTGCTGGCTAACATCAATGTTTACATAGGTAGAACTAGTACAATTTCAAGTTAAGTTAAATGGCATTTTTAAACTCACAGTGGTAAAGCTACTTTCAGGATGGGCTGCCTAGAGCTGCTGCAGAGACACTGATACCTTGTGATATTTTATTGTGGGTTTTCTGTGGATTCCTTGTAGTCATTATGCCTGCTCCCGTACTCTTCATGTTATGGATTCCCTCTAAGGATCCATGATGAGGTGAGTAAATCTCCTTGGGCTTCTAAAGTCTACCTTTAAAAAAAAAGGAAACCAACCAAAACAAAAAAACTCAACACATCAACTTGAAAAACAAGTCAGCTTTACTAAGTTCCTGATATGATGAGCAATAGTGGTGGCTGTGAGTCACAGTTTATGTAGAAGTTTTAATTGGTTTCCTCTCCTTTTTTTTTTTTTTCCTATTCTCAAAACCATCCCCCGTCTTTTCAGATATAAGGGTCAGAAATGTTTCCAGAGGCAGCCTCGCCTCTGCATTTCTGCCCTATTTAACATCCACTGATGGTGAAGGCCATAGTTTCAGGAACTTCTGGCGTTTTCAGATGGACCAGTGCTGCATCCAGTGTGATGTAACCTCAGGGTACCATGTGGTTGCCATCCCCTAAATGAATCAATAATGAAATTATACAGCCATTTCCTCTACAAATTTGTAAACTTTCATACGTGTCTGCTTTGAACTGGCAGAGGAAACCAGAAATGCCAAGGCCTGATCCCATTTACATCCTCATCTATGATCTGTGCTTTGCAGTGTTGGGAACTGCTGGGGTAGATGAGGATCAGCCCCTTGGCTCTGAGTGTGCATTGGTGAGTTCTCTTCCCTGGGGAACAGCCTCCTTTTGGATTTGGAGAGCTGCTGAAATCCAGCTGGATTCCTGAGAATGAAGTTCTCAGGTACCATTTCTTGGACAGGAGTTGTGTGCCAAAGGCTGGGATGCTGCTCAGGGCCAGGTCAGTGGCCTGTGTAGGAGAACAGGACAGACACATCACGTCTCTGGCAACAACAAAAAGCCTGAAGCAACGATCCTGAAATTTTTAAGAAGTGTGAAATCTGTGGTTTGTGGAAAAAAATCTGACTCAGGGGCTCTTGTCAACCCAGGAGTTTAAGAATTCTAGATCCTTGGAGTATTTGTACTCAAAATCAGTCTCTGAAGTGGCATGCAGTATTTTGGGCCTAGGAGAGCACATTTTTGTTGCACATTCTTTGTATTGTCAAAAGCATACCTGTAAAGGAGGTCCAGTGTAGTGTCAGACTGGAAATCCCTGAAGATGTTCAGAAAAAAATAGGGTTGAAAGACAGTGCATGGATTTGATGCACAATTTTTGTATAATCAAAAAACCGCTTGTTTTCTATCTGCTTCATCTTGAGATCACTCACTAGGTGTGGTCAGATAGTGAGGAGATAAGGTTTTAAGCTGTCAGGAGGTGTTGAACACTGCCAGAAGTTGTGCCATTAAAGAAAAATGGCCCCGCCCTGGATGTGGGGAGCTCCTCAGCCTGGGTCAGCAGCAGCTGTAATGTGGTCCTGGAACCACAGTGGGAAGATTCAGGCTGGAAGAGGTTGAGACACACAGTCCCTTGTGGGACACTTCTTAGTCATAAACAGAGATGAAAAAAAAAAGCCTAGCTCCAGTGTTTGTTTGCCTTGGGAAGCTGCTGGACAGAGTGCCCTTTGGCACAGCTGGTCTCCGTGGCAGTGGTAAAGATCAAATCTCCTCGTCAAGGCAAATTACCAGAACAGCACATTAAAGTTCTCCTTTGGTATTTTAATCCAGTCCCCTCAGAGCTTTTATTGCTGTAAAGCAACAAATGTCACTTATTTCTGCAAAAGGTTATCCTTGGTTTGTCAGAGATGGATCTGTTAACAAAGAGCAGGCTCATTGGGACATCTTGACAAAATCTTTGTGGGCAGTGGGGTGGGGGCTGTGTTCCTGGAGCCTTGGCTCCTGCATGGATTGCAGGGGTACTTTGCAGGGTCCATGCTCCAAACCACTGGGAAGGGTCCGAGGCTCAGCCCCCCCTGCCAGCAGCATGAGCAGCAGTGTTCACACAGGCAGATGTGCTAAATATGCTCTAACAAAGCATATCTAACATCTCAATCAAATGTCCTTAATTAAGGCCTCAGAAAAGCCTTTTGGAAAATACTTGTCCATACCTAAGCACAACAACTAAGAAGGTAAGAAAAATCTGGAATTGATTTGACAGATAGAAACCCCTGGGACAGGAGGAAAGACAGCTCATGCTGAGAGTGCAGAGCCTTGTGGGGCTGGAAATCTGTTCCTTTGTGTCCCATGTCACGCGGCCTTCCCTCAAATGCGTGCACCTCTCCTCCAGACATTCCCTGGAATATTTTCCTCCATTGTGAGCATACTGTGAGGATTAATTCTTCTATGTTTCTGTCACACAATGAAGCAGGAATGGAGGAGGTGCAGGACTGCTCCCTGGGAGGTGCTGTGGCTGATGGGATATGCATTGCAAAAGCCAAAACAAGCAATATTGCCAGTTCTGTTAATTTAAAAGCCAAAAGTCCGGCTTAGAAGTGACGATAGTTTAAGAAACGAAATCAAACAGACCCATGCCTAGCATTTTTTTTCTCTGTTTCATGAGACCTCATGGTATGCAGTGATGATGTTTTGTTTACATCCTTAAAACGATGAGTGTTAAAACCAATTTTTAAATGAAAAAATGAAAATGAAAGCTAAAATGTCTCCATATTTTCATGCATCTAGGCAGGAGGGACTTTGAGTACCAAACCACATGTCGTGAGAATGAGGCTGAAGCTGCAGGACTTTTGGAATATTCTAGCACAGTGGAACAGGATTTCCATTGCTGTTTGGCTTTAGGGTTAGAGATACATGAGGCTCTAAAGCTTTATCCGTGCTAGAGCCCTGATAGCACTGATCTGATACACAAGAAACCTCAGAATCCTTATTGCAGTTCCATGTAGTGTTGAGACTTACTAAATAAAGGTAACGTGTTTGTGGCTGGATTTTTAGTATATCTGTCTATTTTTATCTGTCTGTCCATCTCATCTGGCTTCAATATCACAGAACTGCAGAGATGATTAAAAGCAAAATGAGAATGCTGAAGCAAGGGTCTCATTTGAAGTATTCTTTCCAGGCTGATATTTTTCCAGTCATTCTGCCAGCAGTCTCAGGTCTGCTTCATCTATTTAAAGTGTTGTCAAAGTGCAGCTCCTGCTCCAAGCCAAAGCCATCTGTTGTTGGGTAATAGTTCTGATTTGCTCTGCCTCTCGTTGACACTCATGCTCCTGAGCCAGATGCTGACTTGCAAAAGTTGCTTTTATTAATTTTCAGTTTTATACCATGTGCTAATATCACAAACAGTATTTTAATTTAGGTGGGGTTTTTATTTGTCTACAGTTTAAAATTAAGGATGAGTGATAGTGTCCCAGCCCCCTCTGGGATGTAATTCAGCATCCTTCAAAATGGCACAGGATATTTTAGAAACACATTCAAACAGTGCATCTAAATGTCTAATATCTTCCAATTCACTAATCTGTACACTCATTTCTGTGGCATAGAATTAATTATGTATTGCTTTCAAATAAAAAGTTTGGACTGCTTGAAGACTTTTGGGCTTGAGAACGTTGTGGGTGGCTAACTGCAGTTAAAATACCTGATATTCTACAGCATACCCTTTGACTTCAGAGAAGAATGAGAGTAGTTAGGTAACTTTGCAAGTTTGCACTAATTGCCACAATGCACATGAAAGATAAAGTTGATTAGAGAGATGGATAAATTTCCCCAATTGCAGATTTATAAAATGTCTCTTCATAGATGGGCAGCTTCCAGACAATGTGTGCATCTGATACATTAGCTCCCGGTGGCAATCTGGGTTTAGAGCTTTTTGTTTGTCTATTTTCTCCAGAGTTGATGTTGAATCATTGGAAGGTTGTGCAGCAACTACAAAACACATTTGAATACAACTGTAAAGTCCTTATGGTAGCTCTTAGTACAGTTTATACATACAGTAAATAAAGGTGCTATCATAAGGCAGCATAAATTAATGCACTAGTCTTTAGATAGGTTAGCAAAATGCAATTGCCACTTGTAATGACTCTCAGGTGATCATCTGTGCAGTATTTCTGGTTTGGTAGGTAATGGTGGACTCTCTGAAGCATTGAAAAAGAAAAAAGCCCAAACAGTATAAGCATTTTTAAGCTCTGCTAAAAATAGTAATCAAATCATGGCAAGGGCATTGTTACAAAATGGACATCTTATCTTTGGCCTGTTCCTTTGGGGATGCTGGGTTTCAAGAATAGATTTTATGTAAGGTTCATTGTTGTAGTGAATATTGTCTTAATCTTAAGCGGTTCGAAAGTGAAATGGGAATTATATATGTGATCTGAGAATTATACCAGAGTGGTTTTGTAATTTTGGTACCAAGATTTTTTTTGCAGACATTTATGTAAGTAATGTTTTCTTCTCATGGTCAGTCATTTGGTGTTTTGGAGGGGAAAATTTTTGATAGCAAAAAAGAGAAAGAAAGTGATATTTCTGCAATGTATCTACAGAATATCTTGATATATTTAACACATAACTTTGTGTATAACTCAGTTCCCCAAATCTTACATATAACACTGTAGTGTTTATATTTGAAAATGGCAAACTTACAGTTTCCCTGACATTAATAAATTAATGTATCCCAAAGGAAGTCTTAATTCAGTTTGCCAAAGAGATAACCTTGCCCAAAAATATGAGATGTTTCTATGGGAAAAACATGGGAAAGCATGAAAGGAGAGCATCAGACTGGCTTAATAATATGGGAGATGCCTGGACCAGAGCTTTTAAGTTCTGTTGGGAAAGGAAGAACCTTATTTTTCCAGGCTGCAAGTTGAACAGCTTGAGTTCAGCAATAGCAAAAGAATCCTGAAGAAAGGCTGTGTTTCTCCTTGCAGGCCAGGTCTGTATCCAGAGTGTTTCCTGCAGATGCAGCTTCCACTGTTGGAGCCAGGGCAGTCAGTTTGAGCACTGCTGCTTTACAGCAGCGCCCAGGAGAGATCAGATGCTGAAGCACTGCTTTGCCATTCAACTTCCCTGGAAGGTGTTGTCAGCAGAGCTCGTGTTTCACGTGTTTCACACCACATCCCAGCTCTGAGCAGTGCAGTCCTGCTGCATGAGGCGTGTGGTGTAGAGCTTCACAGAAACAGCAAGATGACATATATAAAAAGTGTGCTGTGCAAGTAAAAGCTTCAGTTCAGCAAGGTCCTTAACTACATGTTTAAATATCATTGAAGTCAAGTTAAATTACTTTAATCATATACATAAGCAGTCTGTTGAATGAGGGCTTAATAGTATTTTTCTTCTCTTTCCACATGATCAAGGCTTTTTCATATTCTGCTGCATGCAATAGGGATTTCTTCTTAGTTACACAGCATGAGCAATTGCTGTGACTTTTGGAAGACTCTCTCAACAATATAAATTTTCTGAACTGTTGTAAACAGTTCAGTGTGGAATGCCAGTAAGAGAGAGTGGGAAGGCATTTTCCCAGCTCCCTACTTTGAGAGTAGATTTAACACATCTTTTCTGCTGTTTTCCAGGACCACCTGTTACTGCCAGCCACCACACATAACAAGACCAGGAGACCAAAGATGTCTATAGTGCTGCCAGCTGTAAACATCAATGGTAAGTGCAAAAGAAGAAAGGGAACGGTAAGAGAACAGTTTCAAAGAGATGTGCCTGACTTGTACATGAAAAGCAGACTTGGGCCAAATGTCTGTCATTACAACTTTGCAAAAGAAGTCAAATTGATCATTACTGGGGTTTAGTTGCCAGGGTCCCCATTGGAGCTAGAGTACTGGCAAATCCCCCATGCTTGGTCACTCAGACTGTGAGGAGAGCTGGGGACTTGGCCAGCAGTTGTGCATTCTGGCTCCTTCAAGGGCAGGGAGGGTGTCATCCAGTCCTCGTAATTTGTACCCAGCTGATTAAGGGTTACATGAATGGGATTTAACTTCTCTTAACTTGGTGGCTCACAAAGCCCGTGGAGACTGTCCTCATCTCCTCATTTGGGTTCCTCCTACGCTTGCTTAGCAGGGCAAATTCCTTGGCCTTGCTGGTTTGTTAGGATGCTGACTGCCTTCCCTGGCTCTACTCAGCTGTTTACCATGCTGTTATACAACACTCAGTGTGAGTGGGACCTCTCAGCACTGCCTGGTCAGGATTAATAATCATCATGTTACTGTGCTGCAGGACAGCAGAGAAAACAGCTTTGCACTGCAGCATAGGCTTATCAGTGCACAGAAATGTTCTGGGTCAGCATTTCAGTCCCACATGAGAGGCTGGACATGACCTGTACAAATGTATCATGAATTCAGATGGTGAGGAATTGCCAAGTTCCTCACATGCTGGGGACACAGGGTCACTGCCACGCTCATCAAATGTATTGAGAACCTTGGAGCAGTGTAAACTTTACTTTCTGAACAACTGTGGACATAGTGCTTTTTTAAAACATCTGTGTTTTACAGTACATGTGAATCATAAACCCAAATGTTATTGTTAAATCCCTGCATGCCGAAAACATTATCTGCTGATGCGAATTTCCATAAACTAAGAAAAAAAGAATCAGTTCAGGCTTTTGGCATTTTGATAATTGCACTTTCCCATGCCGTTCAGCCGAGTGTGATAATCTGTACAGCTGTCCTAGGGGATTTTTTATTAGATGTATCAGAGTTATTTTTGGCATTTATCTGCCTGAAACTCCCTTTTTATGTCTATTACAAAAATCCTTTTCTGGCTGACCTGAATTATCACATGCAAGTGGGCACTTTATCACTGAAGTACAAACACTATTTCTAAATTACAAATTATTTCTTCTTAACATTTTATTGAGTCCTGTTTTTACTTGAAATAACTTTTCATTTGTTGGAGTAAATGTAATTTGGAAAATATGCATCAGAATCCAGTAACAAATCTTACCCATAAATAACGAAACATTGTGAAATTATATTTTCATCAATTCTTCAGGATTTTTCTTTGGAACATCAGCATAATCCAGGAAATAAAAAAAAAAATAATGTCCAGGGATTTGGGCAGAGATGTCGAAACAGATCAGACACAAGAATACCATTAAGTAAAAAACAGCATCAAACACGGGTTCCTCTGTGACACCCAGCCAAGTGTTAGGAAAAATGTTACAAGACACACAAGAGCCAGTAGGTAACGTGGCTTTATTTTTAATTTGACTATTGATAACCTGTAGGAAATTATTCCCTAAAATGTCCTACCTGGAGGAGAACACATTTCTATCCTTTGAGAACATTGCTTCTCCACTTCTATTCTGCCTCTGTGGGGACTGGAGATGACCTGCATAAGCATCTGAGAGTTAGCTGACAACAAAGCTTTCCACCCAGCTGTCTGCTGTTCTTTTAAGCCTACCTTAATTCTTTGTGCACCTGCAGACAGTTGTCTGCTGGAAAAGGACGCATCTCCCTTGGGGAAACTGGCAAAACTTCCATTGAAAGAGCTTGTCCCTTCTTTTCTTGTGCCTCAAGCAGATCTCTGTGCAAAAAGGGAAACCTTTTCTACTGCCACTTCCAGGCTCTTTCTTTTCACTGCCACAGCCCTGGCAGAGGAGATGACAGGAATGCAAGGTCTTTGTTTTGGAGGTTTTTCAGAACTTCATCATTTGCTTCTGTGGAGTCTTTTTCTGCATACTAAAGTTTACCTGTGACACTGTTTCCAAAGATTAAATACTTGACAGGGCAGTTGAGAACCAACCCTTTGAACTACTTGGACAGTCTTTTCCCAGCAGGACAGTCACCCTTTTTGGTCAGACTTTCATTGTTCTGCAAGACTGATCTGGCAGTTTTCACCAGTGTACAAAGCAGAGTCAAGGCTACAGCCTGTAGGGTTTTTTCTAGGAGAAAAGTGGCAGTCCTTGTGCTGTGAGGTAGTGGCAAATGCCAAGAGACAGTCTTGTAATTGGTGTGCACATGCATGTGTGTGCAGTCAATAAGATGGAAGTTTAAAAGAAGGTCTTGTACAAGGCAATAGTAGTAGGTTATTAATTTTCCAGATTAAAACTTGCTTTCAAGTATTCAGTTGTTCTATGCTGTAAAAGAGCAAAAACAGCCATTGCCTTGTAACATTGTGTCATGTGCTCCTTCTGAGGGTCAGCCGGAATCACCCATGCCCCTCAGAGAGCATTAGGATAGAAACAGATCCTCACTGCAGATGCACAGAAACATATTTGACTATTTAAATATGTTTAATATGTTAACATAGGTTAAATATATTTAAGTTTAATTTTTTTTTAAGTATAGGAACTTGTTTTACATTGGTACGTGTTAATCCTCCACCTCTTACTCTCTTTTCCTTCTTCCCCCCAGTCATAGCCCCTCTCCAAGCTTGCTGGGTCATCCCCCCGTACACAGTCAATGCTTGCTGGCAGCTCTTCCTTTTCTGCCTCCCCAGATGCTCTGGCAGCCCTTTGCCCTTGTGCCTTGTCCATGCTGGTTGCTGTCCCATGGTACAATTCTGCCCTTGGCCCCTGCATCCAGCCATGCCCAATTCTGACCTGCCTCTGCCCAGTGTCAAAGCCCCAGCATTTGTGAACAGATGCAGTACTCACATAAAATCTGCCTGATGGTACCTAAGGACTTCAGCATTGCTAAGCCTGGAAGAAAAAAAGCAGAACTGGGGAGTCCTAGTCCCACTCTGCATGGTTTTGGAGGCACCATTGGTGTAACTTCCTGAGAAGTTGCTCCAAGGAGAAATATCTTGCAGTTTCTCATGGGAATGAAAATAAACTGCAATCTACAGTTAAACTTGTTTTCAAGCAAGTCATGTTTGTTATGCTGGATTGCAGCTATTATTTTAGAAATCTAACTATGCACTTGAGACCAGTTAAGTCTCCAGTAGGTTTCATTCCTAAATTTGCTTTTATTGTAATTTAGAATGTTGTTGGCTCATTACACCAATTCCAAATTGACATATAAGCAATGCCTTTCTTGAAGTTTAAGCGAAACCATCTGCCATTAGCCCTCTATTTATTTAACTGCAATGGGTTACAACATAGATCTTTGGATCCAAGTAACCTATAGAGAACAGCATAGCTGAGCCACTCTCCTCACCCTGAGCACAAACCTTCTGTGCCTGCAGCATGCCTGCAGCTCTGCAGCACAGCCCAGCAGGACTGCTCTGTGCAGCACACAGGAGTGAGGACAGGCAGTGCCAGAGAGCCAGTTCAACGTTTGGCCCAAGAAGCCCCTTTCAGGAATGCAGTTCTCCCTGGGATTAGGTGAGGGACTCTCACAGCTTGCATTTGGTAGGAGCAGCTCTAAGTGTCTCTGCAGGTGTGCACTCACCAGCAATACTGGTGTCTTTAGCAGCAGCACAAAGACCAAAAAGGTCTTTTTTCTTCTTAGGATCCCTGTGCAAACACTTTCCTATATGTGAAAGTCCTTCCATCATTCACTGTCTTTAAATTGAGGGTTGGTGTCTGCGGTCTAGGCCAAAACAAGTGAGAAACCTGATGAGAAAGCCCCTGGTGAAATCTATGGCTCATTTTCTTGGAATTAGCAGCCATGACAGAGAGAGTTTTGAATTTTTTACGAATATTCTGGGTAGGTCCTTAGTCTGATGTAGCCCAGTGGGGCTTGTCTTCAGTGTGCCTTTGAGATAACTGTTTGTGCACCTTACCCTTTATAACCTCTGTGTTTCTGGGTTCTTAAGGAGCCCTCTTCTCCTGAGGGTTGCTTTTTGCCATGAAATCCAACAGCAAAATAATCTCCCAAAGGCAGAAATGTAATGGAATGACAACTTCAGCAGAGTCCATGTTGGCCAACTTCTGATCATGACCAGTTCCATCAGCTTTCCTTCTTGCCATCCATCATCATACTGGTGTAACAGACTTCAAAACTGCTCTGAAATGATACACGTTCTAATTAAAAAGGTGGAAAACAAATCTAGTGGTAAGGCTTTTTTGATCAAAACTGTCTGCCATCAAGCAGATTATTTGCATGCAGCTACAAAGAATCTCCTTTCAACAGAGACAGCCATGTGCAAGCAAGTCACAGATGTCCTTGGCTGGTAGCAAACTGTCCATGAAAAGTCTGTAAGGCAAACAAAACCCACACAAGCTGAGGAGGAAAATAAAAACAAAAGCTCTTTGGGAAGTGACAATGGTCTGTAAGTTCCCATGTCTTAGGGTTGAATAAATAAAGTCTTCAACTTCCTCTGCCTTTCAGGGTCAAGCAAACACAAGATGCTGTTTCCTTTTTTCAGAGCAAGAAATAGAATTTGCAGTCAGTCATTGAGAAAGGTCTAAAACAATACATATCTGACTGAACAGCAACTGCCTTCCCTGAAGGTTATGGCTTGACATTTTGGGAAGCCTGTTTCTCGCTTTGTATAGCTCCAGAACAATTTCCAGGAGAGTGATGGTCTCTGCTCTCCATAGCTGTTGTCCTTCATTGTTCTCCCTGTGCCTAAAAGCCAAGTCATGGTGCCCATGGCTGCCTCTCCCAGTTGCTGTCCTTCACACCAGGCTGGGAAGCTCATGCCACTCTAGGCATAGAGGGTATAGAGGACACATCTCTGCACAAGTGTGAGCAATAGAGATACTTCCCTCAGTGTTTCTGCTTTTTTATCTGCATTTAGCAGAAAGTGCTGAGAACTCAGTATGGTCTTACAAGCTGTAGTGTGTGACTGCAAAGCTCTGGAAGTTGTGTATGTGGATTAGAACCTGGATGTGAGATGAAAGAAGGGTGACTGCTAAGGTCTTTTTGGAAAGTCAGGTCCATCATGTTCTCTAAACAGGATGTAGGGAAATACACCTGAGAATGTCTCCATTGCTGTCATTCCAGTAATTTTGGAGCTGCCATTCTTTTGCTTCTTGAGCTGCCAGTTGAGGAATGAAAATCCTTTGGTGAAGTCTGGGTAGGGAGGAATCAGAGCTGTGATTAGATGTCACTGCAACAGCTGATTCCTGAGCCTGGGCTGGGGCAGAGGGAGCGCCTACAGTGTGCAGCCATGGACAAGCAGCATTTACTGTGGTTCTCCTGTAGCTAGGAGCATTTGCCAATGTCAGAGATGTACTTCTGCTCCTATGCTCGTGTAAAGCTGTGCTGCAGCGGTCAGGATTGAAATGATGGCAGAACATTGTTTAGCAAGGGATTTTAACAACAGATTTTAGTCATCTTGTAAGATGCTGCTATTCATGTTTCTGTTCTCAAAGTCATGTAGAAGTACAGTTTGTCAAAACAAAATATTGCCTCAAACTTTGCTACGTTTCTTTGAATTGATCATTGCCTATATTAAATCGTAAATAGAGGTTCTCAACAGCTTTTGTTACCTTTGAAAGACTTTGCTCTCCCTAGCCATGTTTGTTAATACATTGTCTTTGACAGAAATGAGGAAATTTAATTATTCAAAAAAGTATGAAAGAAGTCATTCAAGAATCTATGCACAAAAGTAATGGAATCTGTGTCACTTGAGTTCATGTTTATTTATTTAGACAGGAAACGATCAAGAAATGAAATCATGAAGGCTTATTCCCTAATGACTTTTCATAACAAGCTGTTTACCTAAATTGCTAAATGAGTAATCTATTTTTATGCATTTGAAATAACAGGAAGGTTATTTCAGAGGATCTTCAGTGCCTTTTGCCCCTTGATTAATACAGAAAATAGTATCTCATGGGTTTTGCTAGAGCAGGCCAAGACCCGGTGTGCCTGGTGCTCGCTGTGCAGACAGGGTAGCTGCTGCAGATGGCATTTTGCTGGGAACACGCCATTCACCAAGGGGGTAAGAATTAGTCATAAATTAATTGGACTGCATACTTAGTATTTCCAATGCCAGTGTTGAGTTATTACAGCAGATTGATTTTTCCATAGGAATGATACACTTCTGTAAAATTGACAAAGTATAATTAAAAAGAAGCCCGTGCCATAGGCTGACAGCATGGATGCCAGTATGGAGTTGCAGAGCTCGTTTGAACTGAGTGTGTATATACACACTGTTAGCACTGGATGCTGGTGCTGCCATGGATGTGTGCTCTCCCAAGGTTGACAGAGAGCTGTGCTGAGAGCTGTGCTGCAAAGCAAAGAGGTTATTCCACCCCTCATCTCTGAGGTTCCTGTTGCCATCCTGGCTACACTGCTGTGTGCTGTGTGTTGGAGTTCTAGCCTCCAGCCCAGCCAATCTACCTTTATATATCTTCAAATGTTGTAAATTCAAGATTATATAATTCCTCTTGGTGTGAAATTATAGGTGACAGTTTAATGTTAGTGATATATGGGCTAAATCTAGTTAGCTCTTTATTTCTGCAGTGATCTGAAGCTAATTGTCCATAATTAGCTCACCCTGTGAAAACATGAAAAGCTGCAACAGAGCTGGTAGAGGAGGTTCACATTTATGAGTTCTGTCTCGAGGACATCACTGGAGTAAACCTAGAGACTGATGAAAACACAGCAGTCTGAGAGGGCCTCTTTGAGTGTTTGGGTCAGTCTCTAAGGAGACTCTTGCCAGCAGGGCTTGGGAGGCTTTTCCCTGCTCCTCAGATCCTGGGTCTGTCCTCCAGGCTGCACTTCCCTCACCTTTTCATACAGCCCACCTCACCCCTGGTGCTTCCTGCTGTGCTTCCTGGGCAGCTTCTGGGCTTGGAAAGTATTCGAAAAACACATCCTGAGTTCCTGAAGGACATTTTTTCTCATTTCCCACTTCATTAAGTAAATCATCTCCCGCCATCCTGCCTGAGTCTGTAGCAGCTCCAGAGAAAGAGGCTGTGCCATATCCCTGTCCAGCACAAATGCCTTCTGGGTGAATGTGGATGAAGAAATGAGTGCCAGCCCCAGCTGCCCCTCTGCGTGGGAAGGGAGGCACCCGTGTTTCAGAGCAGGACTCATACATTAAAGCTGTAGATCTCCTGTTGCTGTAGCTGAGAGACAGAAATGTTTGCAAGGACCATCTCTTTATCAGCACACGGCATTCAGACAGCCTCTGCAGTGCTTTCATAATGACACGTGCATTGAATCACAGAAGCTCGTGTGCAGAAGGGTGCTAACCCCACACAGACAGGAGATGGTGTTAAAAATACTCTTCTGTGAGCAAGAGCTGATTGCAGTATCTAAATAAATGAGGTAACTTAATGTATCCAAGTGAGACAGGTGGAAAATCCAGCTCACTCTTTGGATACCATCCAAACTATAAAGACATTTCAACTGTAAGGGAATACAGACTCTCACTGGCCTTCAGTATTAAATCAGTGACACACTTTAACACCAGGATACAAGTGATACTGGGTGATAGGCAAGGTCCATGTCAATGAAAATGTGATGCTGCCTCTTGAAAATAAAAATTAAGTTGAGTAGTTATCAGTAAATGGTTGCAACTTGAAATGCCACAGTTCAACGGTAAGGGCTAAATAAAATAGGAAAACATTGAAGGAAAAACTAGTGGGGTTAAAATGCTGGCAAATGAAGATTGATTAAAGATTAAAAGCTCACTGCAAAAATCTTTACAAGAACACTAAGTAACGGGCTTAAGTAACACATTAAAGTCAATTCATAGAAGTAAGAAGATAATCTTTTAAACAATGGACATTGTAGCCAAATGGGGGAATAGGAAAAAAAAAAGAGGATAATTTCTGGCAGACTAAATGTCAAACCATAAGAAATAAAGCCAGAAAAAGATACTGAGCAACAGCATGCCTGAAGCATAAAAAAAATAGTAAAAATATTTTTCAGAGGAAGCCTGCCAGTGAATCTCTAGTGCCTGTGGAGGACCACGGTATAACAGAGCACTTAAAGTGGAAGTCAGCAGTGCTGAAGGAAGGAGTGAAGTGTTCTTGTGCTGATCTTAACCACTGAGGCTGTATAAATGTCAGGAGAATGGCAGGTGACAAATAAGGCAAACTTCTAAAAAGTGGCTTCAACCAAAGTCTCAGTTTTGCACCAGTTGGCAGAATCTGTGAGAATTGAGTGTGTCTTGGCACATGCAACAGATCAAGAAGAGAGCACAGCTCCTGCAGAGGAAAGCCCTACCTTAGTGCTCCACTGGAGGCCCCAGAGGGAGAGTGAGTGAGGATAAGGGTGGTCTCTTCAGCACAGTAACACACTGAGTGTTCAAAAACCGTGGAAAAAGATGGTTCTTTGAGACTGCTGAAAGGGAGCAAGCTTTTGTGAGACAAGAGGGAAGGCTCACTCATGGATTAGTGTCTCTCTAAAAGGGGGAAACAGACATTTCAGTGAAGGGGTTGTTACCAGTTTGTTCACACACAGGACTGTGCTAGGGAGATGCCATGGCTCCCAGTTCCTGCTGCACTCACAGAGAGCAGTGCCCTGGTCCTGGGACAAGCCCTCCAGCCCTAGTTCTTGAAAGAAGTGTTTACTGGAATGCTTTTACAGGCTACTCTCCTGTGTGCAGTTTTATGTTTTGTAAAGTGGGTAGGTCTGGATTTGCAGGCAATCTGGGATATTTGTTTATCCTTTTAGTGCCTCCCAAGTGGGCATGGGATAGTTCTGACTAAGAGCATTGCTCTTCCTTTAGCTGCTTTCCTCCACTCCCAAGAGTTTTCTGTGCAGCAGAACTCCTTGTCTTTGTTTTCTCTTTGGGTTTTTGCCTCTTGTCATTAGCATTGTCACAGCTGGTTAGATTTTAAATATGGTCATCCTGCAGCAATGCTACCCTGCCAACAACACACATATGCACAGCCACAGCTGTCAAAAATGTCTCTGTTTTTCTGAGAAATACTCCATCTGAGGGAATTTTAAATGAAGTGCCTGCAAGGGTCAACACGGTGAGTCTGATCTTCTCTTCCTGAGGTGACAATTGGCTCCCTCCAAAACGAGAGTAATCACACCAAGTCCACACTGGGCCATCTCCTCAGCAGCTCATGTTCTTTCTCTTAATGGGAAGTGATGCAGCATGAAGGAAGATTGAAAGGGGAGGTGGGCAATCCAGTGAGAAATGGTCCCTGGGAAGAGCCAACTTTCCTTCCCTCTCCCTGAGTCCTCCCAGTCTAGAGCAGGTACTGCAAAGCACCAGCTGGCACAGACTGGCCACTGACTGCATTGCTCACAGGTGCTGCTGACCTCTTCCAAAACCACACAGTGCTGTAAGCTAAGTGCAGGTGATACCCACAGCCAGTGCCATATTCTCTGGTGGCTCCCTTATTTACTTAGAGGCCACAGAGAGCTTGTTTGCTCTGGTTTTCTTGCTTACTTCTCATGCCTGTGTATATTTCCCTTGGATAAGCCCTGACACCACTGCTCCCTGTGGATTAGGCATGGAGACAGGCCCTGTCTCCTTGCTGTCAGCTCTGCTGTCAGCTCATGGCTTGTCAGGGTGACTTGCCATGTGGATCCAGTGGATCAGGGTGACTTGGTGTGGATCCAGTGTTTCTGTATTTGTGGAGATGCCTGGCTCACAATCTGAGAGGTGGTAGGAGACCTGGAGACTGAAATGCAAGGATCTCACTTAGCCTGTGCCCAGGGCTGAGGACAGCTGAGTTCACAGAGGTGAGACCACTGCAACTGCTTTGTTTGGAAGTAGTTCCAAGTGGGAACTTGCTTTTAAAAAGGGAAGTTATTTGGGTCACACTATAACTTTCTCCCTTGCCTCAAACAATCCTGTCCAACAAGCAAATCTGTAAATGTTTTAGCAATCCTGCTGCTTTGTTGCAGCGAGTGTATTTTTAGTCTGTAACACTGCTTCATTTCTATACTTATTTGGGAGTGTATACCAACCCTTCCAATGGAAACATTGTCCAGATGTGCTCGGTAAGACAGTCAGGGCTTCTCAGCGGAGATGAGATGGAAGATTGCAGCAGTGACAATGTGGAGAAAGCCCCCTGAGTTATGTGTGGGGACAGCTGCAGCCCTTCAGCAGGCTAGTGCCAGAGTGCAGCTGGTGCCTTCAAGTTCACTTTCTGAGCCCTGCTGCCCTAAACATAAACTCTGGATTGGGCCAGGACAGGTTACAATAAAAACTATTCAGGTAATTAGGTACTAAATAATTCCTAAAGCTAAACTTAATCATTGTCAGCTTGGCACAGTTCGCAGAAAGCACCGAGATGCTGGAACATGTTAGTGGCTCTTTGAAAGCTGCCCTGATTTCTGCTCCTGTGAGAGATGGGCCTGCAGGAGGGGCTCTGAGTGCAGATTAATGCTGACACAGACTGAAAACTTTCTCTTTAGAAGGAATTGTGGAAAGTAGAGAGTGTGAGTAGCTGTTCAGCAAAGATGGCATTAATAGACTTGGTGAGTTTGGATCACCTGACACAGGGATGATTCACTGGCTCCTATTTTGACATCAGTTAAACTGGTTCCCTGGATAGCAAAGTCACCCTCTGCTCCCCCCCACAAGGAGGGGATGATTCTCTAGCCTTTTTGGCAAAGACAGGTAGTTAAAGTAAGGATGGGGCAAATGGTTGCCCTCCCTGTACCATACCAGGAGCCAGGTCATGTAGTGTGTGGCTGATAACACCTTAAATGTGTGTTCAGTGATCACAGCAGATAGAGAGCCAGGCAGGTTCTGACTATTTTAAAGTCACTACTCAGAAAACAGCTAGTAGGTGCATGGGTTATCTGCTTCAAAGGCAGCTGGGGCCTTAGAAAAGGGCCTGAGGACTGAAGACTTCACTGAATGATAGAGTATTGGTGGTCCACAGAGTATTTTTTTTTTGGTAATCCACTGTGATACTGCCCAGAGTAAGGTAAAATTCATAGTTCTGATAGAATAAGGCTCTATAAATGTACCTATGGCATGAGTGCACCTTCAGAAACCTTTCAAGCACCTTTTCCGTGGTGTTTGAAACAATCCAACAAGCTCAGGTGGCCTTTCAGGGGAGCTCTGTTTCAGTTTCTCTGCAGACACCAGTTTTTACAATGAACAGCAGCAAAACCTTTTGGGGAAGATATAAGTAGGAAAGGATAAATTATCAGAATTACATCTTCCTTAAGACAGATGTGTCCATAGGGCCAAACAGCCTGATGATCTATGTAAAGTTGAAGTCTGTGCAGACAGCTGACATCACAATTTGCTCTTATTAATGGCAGAACAAAAGTTTCATTGCCTGCCTTTCAAACCCTCTGCCTGTCTTCTGCCTTTCTGTTAGAGACCCTCTCCCATGGAAATAGGTGCTCGATCTCACAGACATTTGAACAGTCAGCTGACTGATGGATGTCAGTGCTACTGAGGGAAGAAGGAGCATTTTGGTTTTCTGGCCTTTTCAGTAAGACAGTTTTAAAAATCTAGTGCTTCAAATATGAAGGCAATCTTCCATCATCCTTGGTAATTTGTAGCAGTAGTTAAGGCCTCTGCCTTATTTGGTTTTGGTTTGGACTACAAACTTCAGCTTTCATCTGTTAGATCTTGCAACATGATTGTTTCTAGGGGAAGAGCAGCACTGGGAATTAGGTTTCTGTTCCCTAGACCAAGCTCATGCTGGGAATTTGGTACAGCCTGCAAGAGCCAGCAAGGCTCTTTGGGAAGATGCAGTCAGAGCAGCAAAACTTGGCACAGTTACCTTTGCTATTAATTTGAAATAGTCAATAATCTGAAGCCTGGCTTTTAAACCTGTTAACATATAACTGCAGTGCAGGCTTTTGACCCAGCAAGGATGGCTTCTTAAGCCTGAGTCTGCACTGTGTGAGAAACTATGTTCTGAACTTCAAAGAGGAGCAATAAACCTATCTATAAATCCAGACACCTCTACAGGAGATCCGTTCCTGTGTTTTTGCTTACGTAATCCCACAAAACATCAGTCATTGGTAATTCAAGACAGTAAACTTTGGTGATTCAAGACAGTAAACTCAGTGTCAGCATTGCTCTGGGCCATTGGGCAGCCCTGTGTGGTGCAGCTGGCAGTGCTGACCTTCCAGGCAGCAGCCTGGGGCTGTCAGTTCTGCTTCACAGACACCCTGCTACCTGTGCCTTGCTGGGAGGGGTGGTGGCTGTGTGCTCAGGCAGGGCAGTGCAGGCTGGCCTGAGCACTGGTCACACACACTGATGCTGGTTACACCCCTCCAGGGATCAGCCACATGCAGCTGGTGAACTCAGTGCTGGGCACGGCCCCTCTGGAAACCCACCCTCTGCCCCACTGGTGCTTCCAGATGTTGGTACTGCACGAGAGGGAAAGGAGAGAAAGCCTGACAAGGCTGGTTTTGAATCATCTGACACAGGAATCACCAGGCAAAATTGTTTGCTTGTTCTGGGAGTCAGATCAAGCCATGGAGTCCACTCCAGATGCTGTGTTTGGGGAGGGTGCTTACAACAGCTCCAGGCACTTGCAGCTCACAGAAGGGGAGGGCCAGAGGGATCAGGAGCAAATGCAAGTGTCTGTAGAGGTGTGGTACCCAAGGTCTTGATTGCCAGCTGCTCTTCCAGCGTTTCCTTAAAAACTCTTCATCATGATCGTCTCATCTCCCTAAGGACCTTTCATCCAGGGCTTGTATTTCGTTATCATTAGAAAATCGGTCAAAGTTAAATATGTTTCTCTTGCAGTCGAGCTGTTGTTTCTAGTCCTGTCATTCTGCTGGCTTATCCACAATGATCCTCTGCAGTCTTCAAGGTTTTTCTGTAGTACTTCTGCCCAGCCCCATTTTCACTCATGTTTTCCAGCTCTGGCCGTGGTTGAAATGCATTCTGAAGATTTTGGACAGATTCTCTCTCTTTTATCAAAACTGCAGTCTCATCCAATCTAGCCACTCAAAGGTGGTTGGAATCTCTCCAGTTTAGCATTTTCCAGAAATCTAAGTATGCTGTCTATTCCTCATCCAGATCATGAAGCAGTTTAATGGCATTGAGCTGAGGATGGAGCCATGTGGAATTATTTGTTTGCAATGACAGTGAGCTAGGCTTCCCAAACAGGGGATTGTGCCAGCTGCACTCAGGTCACGTTTGCCTGTTGTTTTGTGGAGACCATCACATGGGTGTTCACAGAGCATCAGCCCCTCCCTGGGCTGGGGTGGGCCAGGTGTCCTGGGGTTGCCACCACTTTCAGACCCCTCCTTCCAACAAAGCTGGTCCAGATGCCTGGCAGCAGCATCAAGCAGTAACTGCTGTCAGTGGGGAACATCCCACCTCCTCTTCTGTGTCAGTTTGGAGCTAATGGTAATGAGAAAGGCTGCTGGAAATGCCTGTAGTGGGCATTGAGCCATTCCCACTGCTGCCCTCATGCCAGTGAGATCAAATCCTTTGCAGAGGCTTTCTGCAGCAGTTCAATACCTTCACCCCAAAAGGGAAAGAATCAGATGCCAACTTCAACCCTGCCTTTAATTCCTGGGCTACCTCACAGGCCAAGGGCAGGATTTGGGTACTTTTTGTGAATGTTTCTGGGGGGATGTGTGCATCCCCTGTGTGCCTGCTGGCCAGAGAGGCTCATTGTGAGCGTGATTCTTCCCAGCTCTCTTTGCTGTGCTGGACTCAGCAGACCCAGCCCCTCTTGCCTTGGGGTGGTAGAGCCATGGTTTACTTAATCCTGGCACACTTTGTTGGGAGGAAGCTGTGTCAGCACAAGGGGAGCAGGATCCCAGCTGGCCAGAATGGGTTGGGCTGGTTCCCCAGTGCCACCTACAGAGCTCAGCTCCCTGACTTGCCTGGGAAGCCCTTGGGATTGCTGTTCTCCTCTGTCTTGTTCCATGCCCAAAACTTAATGATAGCCCTCTGTGCTGGCTGCTGCGGGTAGTCAGGGAAGCTCACTGCATTACCAAGATGTTTTCCTGGCCCTGGCCACCATCCCATCCCACCTCACTCACTAGTGGCTTTGGAGCACTGTTTCTCACGTAGCTGAGGTCCTATGAACTGCAGCATGAGACCTGAGGAGCTGTTTCCAGCCTGTGTCAAAGGCAACCCATCTGTGCCCATTTACTGGCTCCAGACTCTGTGCCCCTCAGCTGCCCCTTGTGCCCCTCTGCTCCCTTTTCCAGCCCCCTTTCCTGAGTGGGACCAGCAGCCCATCCCCCACTGCTGACTGGTCCTGAGCCTGTGGGGTGGGAGCCAAGGTCACATCCAAAGGCAGAGAGAAAGGGTGACCTGAAGGGATGGCCTGTGAAAGGGTCCCAGCTGCTGGACATGGTACCTGATGTCACAGCAGGGCTTTATCAGCAGTGCAGCATCCAGGAGGGAGGAGGTGCTCATCAGGGGCTTGGGTCAGTGGCACAGAGACTTGCACAGCTGCTCCTGGCTTTGGTCTCTCAGTGGCACATACAGAGCTTTTTCCATTTCATTTCTTGCAGGTGGGAGCTTTGATTTCTCTTGCAGGCTCTCAGCCCCCTTAGCAAGGGTTTGCTCCTGCTTTTCATTACTCTACCAGACATAGTTGATCTAATGGCTTCTACAGGTAGCGTGGGGTACAAGAGGGTCTGGCCACGGTTGTCAGCTGTCATCCAGAGTCAGAGTTAATCCAGGAAAACAGTAAAAATTAGTAATGTATATTGCATTCCTCCAATCCATACGCTTTCCATTAGATGATCTTCCATCCTCCTCAGCACAGAAAGGAAACGCTGCCAATGGCATTCTTCAGACTATGAAAGGATTGGTCGTGCCTGGAAATCTGATCTCAGCTCTTGCATTCCTGGGCACACTGTCTATGCAGGGAATAGTCTTCCACCTTTAAATCCAAGCAGCAGATGCTAGCCATGTGCACAGCCTGTAAGCCCAGCAGCTCCTGTGGCAGCAGATGTGCTGGGGCCACACCAAGATCTCATGTGCTGGTCAGGGTATTCATGTGTCATGGGGTCTGTCAGGGGAGTGGCCTTGTCCAGTGTCACCACATCACTCAAGTACAACAGCCAGGTCAGGATGGGAATGAGGCGCAGTTAATTCTTTTGACAGATCATATTTTAGGGTTTTTTTAATTAATAAACTGGTGAAGAAATTCCTCAAGATCCTCAGTGTCAAGAGGGTTACAGAAAGTGAAACATTCAGCTTTCTTAAATAAACTTTATCCTCAATCACTCCCATACTTTAGTGGCTCAAGAACAACAGTTCTGTAATAGACGTTACACAGTGCAAACTCCGTCAGTAATTATGTGCAGATGAAGAAGGGGAAATAAAAGACATTAATTTCTAGGTGTGACTGCACATGCTAAGTGTGCTCTGGGCTCTTTGAGGTGTCACTAGCAGTCTGGGGTGCTGCTGTGTGAGATGGAGCTCCACGTGTGCAGCTGCAGAAAGGGAGTTACCCCACTGGAGCTCCTGCTCCAGACAAAAAAAAGGTCCTGAAAGCTCTGCTTTTAGTGCTGTTGGGTCCTTAGCTTGCAGGGCTGACTGTGACCTGGTTTTTTAATTCTTACTTTTGCAGAGAATGTGATCAATGGGCAGGACTACGAGGTGATGATGCAGATTGACTGTGAAGTGATGGACACCAGGATCCTCCACATTAAAAGTTCATCTGTCCCTCCGTACCTCCGAGAGCAGCGCAGAAATCACACCGACACCTTCTACAGCTCATCCCCCTCTGTCCCAGAGACGCCCCATGCCCTGAGGGCCATTGTCAAATCCCCGCAGTAGCTCCTGGGACAGCGCACAGGGGAGCACCCGGCATGCAGCAGGTCCTGCTGCCAGCCTGAGCCCCTTCTCTGGCAGGTCCTGGCGCTCCTGGCACATGGGCACAGCAGGGACAGTCCCCTTTAGCCCATTCCAGTGCCTGCCCTTACCAATGGCCGCATCCTGCCGGGGATTATGCAGCTCAGCTGGCTCCTTGCCAGGGACAGTCCTGGGGGCCCCACACAGCGTGGGGGACATGGCCCATCCCTGCTACTTATGCACTGTTCAGAATTGTGGGTTGTTTCTCATTTTTATCCCTGTTAGGCTGCTGTGGCTGGGCTGATGAGCCAGAGACATGGCAGCAGACACCCACAGCTGGGATTGGGCGGCTCTCCCTGCAGTGTGCTGGGACAGCAGGAGGAAGCTGTGTCCAGCTCCCAGCTACAGGTGCTGGGCCTGACCGACAGCCCCACTCCTCATTATTCCCTGCCCAAATCCTGCCTGGGCAGCTTTCCTTGGCAGGAAGCCCTGGGATGCAGCAGTGTGGTAAGGCAGCCCAGCCCAGCCACCCCCCTTGCACTCAGCATTAAAGCACTACAAGCAGAACAACCCCGCTGCCCCAGGGCTGGGCTGCCCTCTGAGACACTGCCCACCCTACACCTGCCTGGCTCTCCAGGATCCTGCTGCTGCCTTCCCCAGCCCATGTGGCTGCACAGCTGAAGGCTTGGCCCAAAGGAAGTGATTTCATGCAGCAGATGCATTTGTAAAGTTTGGGTTTTTTGAGTTTGGGCTTTTTTTTTCTTTTCTTCCTGGGTTTTGTTTGTGTGGGTTTTTTGTGTGTGCTATTTAATACTTTTCACTGCTAACAACAGCCCAAGGAGCAGCACTGGCCCTGCTGGGGCAGAGGGGCTGCTTCAGTTCTGTGGGACACAGCCATAGCACCTTCTCCTGAAGCCACACACACATCACACACACTCAGCCCCACACACCCCTCTGCCTCACCAGCACTGACAGCCACCCGCCGGGCAGTGTAGGAACGTTCCATTTGCCCCAAACACTGGCTGCAGCCAACTGCTGTCATTCCAGAGTGTCTGTGGAGCTCTGCTCACTGATTCCATGTTTGTCAGCCAAGCCCCAGGCCAGAGCTGGGCCCAGCAGATCCATCATACTGGTGTTCAGCTGGGATGAGCCACCAGCAGAGCATCAGTGTTGCATAATGACTTCAGCATGTTGTTACATTATTTTTTCTCCCCTGTGCAGTTCACACAGAAGACGATGAGCTTCAGTCTGCCAGCCAGCTGCCTTTCCTTCATGGTCCGAGCACTAACTGGCTCATGTAGTAGGGATTTTAATTGTGAATTATTATTATTATTCATGTATGTGTGTGGCTGTAAGGAAATAAAGGTTGATCCCGCAGCAGGACAAAGTGCTCCAGAGGCAGTGAGGAAGAGGATGAGGAACAGTACACCCCTGTGAAGTATGTGCCTTGTAATACCATGGAAAAGCTGTGCCCTTTGCCACGTCCCCCAGCGCAGGCAGCGCAGGCCCCCCGTCCTCACGGCGCTCGCGCTGCTGGGAAGGAGCTGGGCTTGGCCAGGGTTTGGCTGCACTGCTCGCACCAGTTCATTTTCCTGGCCTGGCCCCACCTGACTGTGGGCCAGCTCACACAATAGTCAGAAATAAAAACCCCAGTGGTGCCCCAGCCAGAGGCACATGGCTCCCCCGCAGCCGTGGGTAGGTGCTGCTGGCTGCTCTGGGGGCATTTGCTGCCAGGGAGCTGGGGAGGGGACGGGGGTGGTGTCTGGGCTTAGCACAGCCTGGGACATTGGGAAGGGCTGCTAGTGGGGGCTGGGGGCTCGGGACTGCTGCAGCACCACATCCTCAGCCAGCACCCCTGGGCTCTGGTGGTGGACAACATCTCTCATCTTGTGTTATTCTGTTCTCTTTGTCCCTAGTACTGAAGGCAATAAAATCCTTCTTTTATTTATTACTACTAACTTTATTATTGTGCTTGTTAATACTGTTTTCCTTAGGTAAATTACTGGAACACCTGCCCTGGTCTGCCATCTCTTGGGCTGCAGTGTGGCTCTGCTTGCCACAGTGTTGGTACTGCCTATGGCACATCCACCCTGTCCCCCTCCTGCTGCTGGAGAGGGGCCACCCTACACAAACTGCTCATCCAGAGCCTGCCAGAGGAGCCCCATGAGAGTTGGACGTGACCATGTCACCCTACCTCAGTGCCTGTCCCAAGCAGCCTAAATCTCTCTGGGGTTTGTCCCCCTCTGGTGTGTAAACTGGCTCTCCCCAAACGAACCAAAACCCACCCAGAACATGCCTGGGCATTTTCATGCACCCAGAGGGTGAACCAGAGCCAAAGAAAGCCCCCAACGGCTGCAAAGGTACTGGATCCTTTATTACTGACAGCAGGTAAATACAAGATGCTGGTGGGCAAGAGGGCAAGGGCTGTGCCTCTGTGAGGGGATCCTGATGGTCCAGGAGCAGGGCAGGCATGGGCGTGAGAGGGAATGTAGGAGATGGAGTGGCACAGTGAGGGCTCTGCCTGCCCCTGCCCAGGCAGCCCAGCACCCAGCTGAGCAGAACCTTCACCCAGCAAATGCCAAGGGGGACTACTCTGGGTTACAAAATGAACAAACAAAAGCCATCTGCACGTATTTACAGCGTCCCCCTCCCGCTGCCAGCTCCCTCCAGACGTGATTCAGGGCTCAGGGTGTGCCTGGGCTCACAGAGTGGCCTGCAGAGAGCAGAGCCCCAGCTGGAGGAGACAGTTCTCAGTGTAAGTTCCAGCACCAGGGGCGGCTGGAGCTGTGCTCACAGCCCTGTTGTACAGCAGGATGTCCAAGGGGCCTGCTGGCCGTCAGCTGGGAAGATGGTCCTGAGGGACATTCCCATGGGACATGCAGGTCCTCTACCAGGACAGGCCGGCAGCAGCATCCCACTGGGACCTGGTGCGTGCAGCTTTGCACTGGTTCGGGGTGTCTTGCTGATCATCTTCAGTTAAAAACATCATCAGGAGGACCGTGTATGGCCACCTCCTCTTCCCTGGGCAGGAGAACCAGGCCTGCCCTTACAAAGGAGAACCTCCTTCCCACGGGAAGGAAAATCAGAAGCAAGGATACAACGAAGACAAAGGGGGTGGTTCTGGCCTGGGGATCGATCTACAATCCGCCATAAAAAACCAGCTTAAAACAAAACCCATCATTTACTCTTCAATTTGTACAAAATAACAATAATAACAATAAAAATAAAAATAAAAGGTGCTGGTGGCCCCTGGCTTGCAGTGCCCCACTATGGTGGGGGGGTCTCAGTAGGCAAAGATGACGTGGTAGGTGACTTGGTGGCCATTGTCCCAGGCGTAGAGCAGGCGGTCCTTGGGGTTATAGTCTATCTGCGTGGTGTAGGCGTACTCGTTCTCAAAGAGCAGCCTGGGGATGATCTGCGTGTTGGTGTGTGTGTCAAAGGCGTAGGAGATGTTGGCGTTCCTCTTGTTGTAGCTGTCGACCGCGTACAGGACTCCACAGATGACAAAGCAGTTCCCGTACAAGTTCTTGCGCAGCCCCGTCCGCCACGTGGTCTCCTTCTGGGTGCTGAGGTCGGCCGCGTTCAGCTTGCTCAGCACGATCACCTCCTGGTTGAAGCCCTCGTAGCTGATGGCCGGGTAGATGACCCACAGGCCGTTCTCGTCCACGGCAAAGTCCACATCAGAGTGGCCTCGCCACCGCCACGGGGTTGATTCCTCGTAGGCCACGTCGTGCAGCATGGCCCAGGCGGCCACGTAGCGCTGCTTCAGGTCGTACTTGATGATGTTGCGCGTGAAGGCCCGGTTGTAGTAGAAGGAGCCATTGTAGACAACGTGCCCTGTCCCAATCCAGCTGTACGGGAGCTTGTAGGAGTTGCTCCAGCGACCTGCAGGGCAAACACACCTGGCTGGTGACCTCCCTTTGCTGTGGGGTGGGTGGCCATGCCAGCAGCACCCTCTGCCCCCAGGTCTGCCTGCACTCCCTCCCCAGCCACCAGCCACAGCCTGAGCTGTCCCATGCTCAGTACCCCACACGCCGGATGCCAGCACCCAAGAGTGGAAGGTCCCCAGGCAGATCATCCCCTCACAATGCAGCGTCCCCAGGAATGAGGATGCTGCTTGAATCAGCTGAGTGGCGGCTGGCATGGTATCAGAGATGGTGCAAACCCACCTTGCTTGAAATTGTCAAGGTTCCTGAACTCCACAAGTGTGTTCCCATAGTAGTAATTGGTGACATAGATCCGCTCCTCCCGGGCCAGGGGATCCTTCATCCAGGCTCCCTCATTGCGCCCATAGGTGTTCTGGGTGGTGGGCCCCGAGATGGTGGACAGTGTGTCCTTGCAGCGCCCTGCAGGGGCAGGGAAAGGCTTGTGAGGCCAGAGGCAGGGTGGCCACACTGTCCCTGGTGGCATCACCCCCCTCCAGCCCCTTGCTCATGCAGCAGGTACCCTGTGCCACCTTGGCCCTGGTGCAGCTCTGCGAGGCCCAGCAGGACTGGCCAGACCCCACAAACATCTCCCTGCAGCCTCAGCCATGTCCCTGCTCCAGCTGAGGCTGTTGCCTGTCTCAGGTCCTGTCTCTGCCCAACCCCTAAAGGTGGGAGAAAATTAGAGTAGGTTCCAGAGTTAATAACTAAACCTGGCTGGTCCAGCTGCCATCTCTATGACACCTCCCACCTGTGACCAAATCCAGGTGTACTCTGCTTAGCAGGACACACTGTGGGCAGGAGCCAGTCCCCTCCTCACATAGCTAGATGGGTGTAGGACCTGCAGGCACTTACCAATAATGTTCCTGATGTCCTCCTCCTCCAGTCCCTCCTTTGGGGTGGCAGGGATGGCCGGGCTGACCGGCGTTGCGGGGGTGTTTGCCTGTACCCAAGCTCCTGGGCTGCTCTCCATGTCACTCCAGCCTCCATCAGGGGTGGCCATGGGCAAGTTCTCTGTGGCTGTGGCCACCACTGTGCTGGCCAAGGCTGCTGGTAGCTGTGGGGTCCTCTCCTCCACCAGCGCTGCCGGGTCAGTCACGGGCTCTGGGGCGGGGGTCAGCTGGCTCACAGCGGTGGGGTCCGGTGTGGCAGGGGACGGGGGCACCGTGGCGGTCACAGTGGTGCTGGCAGCTGGCAGGGTGGTAGGAGTGCTGCCAGGGGTGGGTGGCCATCCCACTGGGGAGGGCTTTCTCACGGCCTCACCTGCCCTGCTGCTGGGCCTCAGGAGCTGGTCCTCTATCAGCAGGTCCACTGTGTTGTCCCCACTGAACAGCTCATCCGCTGCCAAACACAGGCACAGATGTCAGCCCTGCAGCCAGGGGAGTAAAGCCCCTCCAGCCCCTCCAGCTGGCTCCCTGCCCATGTCTGCAGGCTGTCTGGTACTAAATCCACCTGCATTCCTTCTCCATTTCCCCTCAGAGAACTGCAGAGGCTGACAGTACCCATGTCAGGAGGTGAGTGAGGCCCCATCACAGCAACATCCACCACCTCAGGCCAGGCAGAGCAGGAGGTGGTGGAGATCAATTCTGCCCTGCCACTCCCCAGAGACTGGGCAGGATGGAGACCCAGCTGCATTCTCAACCAGATCCACTCACCTAACCCAGAATACCAAAGCAGGTGCCTCAGCCAGGGCACAAGGATCACTGAGGTTCTCCAGCCAGCATGGGCACCCTTTTCTCCTCCTCATCTCCAGGAGCTCACAAATCCCTGCAAGGCAGGGCTGGATGCCCTCATTGCTGAGCCAGTCTGCACAGTGAGGGTATTTTTCCTTCTGCCCATGCTGCCTAGTCTGCTGGCTCCTGAGGGCTCAGCCCCTGCTCCCACCACGGCCAGGGCCGTGAGCTGCGAGCTGCCTTCCACCACAGCAAACAGACCTACCAGGATGCCATTGGGCAGGCGGATTTGAAACACGAGCATATTTAATAAACCTCCATTTACTTCTGGAAAGGTGTTGATGCTGGGTTTGGTTTTAAACCAAAGAAGCGACCTATTTCCTTAGCTACCAGGGATTTTGCATGGAATAACATGTGGGGCTACAGCTCAAAGGCTGCACAGTGGTGAGGTACCAGTTGTCCCACCTCCTCCTGCTGCTCCCACACACTTTGCCCACACATTCCCAGGAGATGAGGCACTGGCTTTGCTGGCTTTGCTGCAGCCACCATCCCACCAAGAATGGCTGCATACCCAACTCACGTTGCTCCTCGATGTCATTCTCTGACTCGGTGGACTGGGCTTTGTAGTAGGTGACCCCTCGGACAATGGTGGGCTTGGAAGGAGGCCGGCTGCTCACCCGCAGCTTCCTCTGCAAGAGCTGCTCAGGCTTCTTGTGCTCCTGAGAGAGGTGCAGCTCTGGGATGGATTCCACAGAGTTGATCTGCTGGGAGATGGTTTCATCCTTCAGGAATCTTTCTTCATATTTGCCCTGGAAGAGACACAGGATGTTATTACCAGATGGGCCAGAAATGCCACGTTTTGGTGACAGGGCAGGTCAGGCTGCCCAGCCCCACGCTGGGCAGGAGGATCTGAGCTCCCTCCTTCCTCAGAGTCTCCCTCAGTCCATTCTGCCATGGGAAACCCTCCAGGAGACAGCAGGGTGGCAGACCAGCACTGCTCCTGCATATCCTTGTTCCACCCTGCAGTTCTGGGACTCAGAGATCCATAAGGCACACACTGTGCGATGCAGGACAGGCAGGAGGAGTAGGATTGCTCCCTGGCATGCCAGGTGCTGGTTCCAGCAGGGGCTGTGCAGAGTGTGCAATGTGCACTGAAATTTCACAGGGCAGAGAGGCTGAAGGCACCTTCCCAGCACAAGCAGGAACCTCCCAAGGGAGGGACCAGGAACCCCCCAGGGCTTGGACCAGCTGCCACAGCTCAGGTCTGAAGGATTTCATCTCATTAAAGGAAATCGGAAAGCCAGCCTGAAGGTTGAAGCAGTGCCCATTTGGCTGAGAAGATGGGCCCTGCTGCAATTAGCAGCGAGAAAAGGGGAATATTGGGAAATGAGGTCACTCGGGGTAATAAAAACCCCACGCTCCACTCCCCTGCCTGGCCGGGGCTGGCTCCTCTCCAACAGGCAGCAGCTGCTCAGCTCATGGTGTAGGGAACAGGGCAGTGGGGCTGGGAGCACGGCTGGACAACCCTGCCTGGACACGGCTCTCCCTGGGGCAGAGAGTGCTGGCACAACACAGTTGGTGCCATTTCCCTACCTGCTGACAGTGCACATGTAAGAGCCCATCCCTGTCCCCAGGGACCTGGAGAGCCTGTCTCCACACAGGATCTGCAGAGCAGGGGTGAGGGGCAAGTGCAGGCTCTTGCCATCCTCAGGAGCTGAGCACCCCTGTTTTAGCTGGAAATAGTGCACTAACTGCTCCCACGCTTCCAGACACCTCCTACCTGCGCTGCAGAGGGATATTGGGCTGAGGGCAGGATGCTCCAGGAGCTGCCAGCAGGGATCAGAGGAGCACAGGCCATCCTAGATAGCACCACTGAAGCAGCAAGAATTTCAGGACAGCCTGCACAGACCTTTTCCCAAAACACCCCATTCACATCTCTCTGGGGCTGCACAGAAACTGCCCCAGGCAAAGGATGTCTCCATGCTGGGCAGACCCTATAGGGACCCCCATGGTCTGGTGCTGGGTGCCAGAACCAGGGGGATGCCCAAGCCCCTGCCAGAAGCGCACCAGGCGGTGGAGCGGTAATTGCCTCGCAGAGAGGGAAGAGAGGCAGGCGACAGTCTGTCCCTCCACCGAGCCCCAAGCCCTGCTAATCAAAGGCTCTGTTTCCCACCGCTTCCCAGCCGGCCCCGCAATGACATCACGCTTTCCAAGCAGCTCAGCCACCGCTGACCTCGAAAACCAACAGCCCCGTGGGAAGGGGGGAGGCCGAGGGAGCAACCTCCCTCTGCTTCCACCTACATCCCGTTCCAGTAGCAGCTGGGCTGTGCCGAGACACACAGCTCGGAGACGGAGGAACATAAAGAGGGTCACTCCAGTGAGGAGAAAGTCACCCCGGGGCAGTGGTCACATCCAGGAGATGGCCCAGGGCTGCTTGAGCAGCAGCAGTGACACTGAGCTGTACCTCTGAGTGAGTGTAGGCAGCCTCAGCGTCCCGCTGCAGAGAGCTCTCGATGTCGGCCAGGCTGTTGGTGAGAAGCCTGGAGCAGTTTTCCCTGCCAGGGGGATCCTGCAGAGCCTCTTCCCCACTGGCTCCTGCCCGCTGGCTTTCCAGTGTGAAGTTCCTGGACATGCCCTAGAAAAGCAAGAGGAGACTTTACCTCATTTAACAACAAGGGATGTTCTGCAGCCCCCAAACCACAGCCCTAGAGCTCTGTGCTTCCATCCTGGGCTCACAGCTGGGGATTCTCCTTGAGGCTGGGCACTTCAGCTGCTAGGAAGATGCCCCTGACCCCAGTGTGATCCAGGAACCCCACTCCTGGTGTGCATATCCCAGATCCACTCTTTGCTGCAGGTTCCCATGGAGTGGGAGAATGCCCTTGAGGCTCTTCAACCCCCATCTTCAGCCACACTCACCAGCTCACAGAAGGAGGAGGAAAAGACAAGATGAAACACCTGAAGTCAGCCTGGTGTCCTTGGCCTGTGGCAGCAAGTTTGTCTTGCATTTATTAACCCCACTTTCCTGGCCTTAGGGACTGCTTCTCCCCAACACCCTTTGCTCCCACAGAAACTGAGAACCTGGGGACAGGACAAGAGCCAGTGACCATCAGAGAGCTCTCCTGTGACCAGGAAGGAGCTGGGGCTGGTTGCAACTCAGGCAAAACCCTTCACCCTCCTCCATACCCCAGCCACAGGCACATGCTGTACCCAAGGAATTGTTGCAGTCTCTGCTCATCACTCCTTGGGCTTCTACACCTCAAACAGCAACAGCTTTGGATGGGTGGCACATCAGTCAAAGCACTTTAGCACAGGCACTGGGGGTGGTTACACTGATCCTTCATTTGCAATCTGTCCTGCCATTAATTTCTCCTGTAACCTCTATCTGTGACCTCAGAATTGCCAGCTGATGTGACAGCTGTGAGCTGAAGACAAAGCAGAGGAGCTGCCTTACGAGAGAAGGCACTCCATGGACCAAGACTTGGGGGTTCCTTCTTCCTACCAACACCATCGGTCTAAAACATCTTGTTGTACTGGAAAGAACTCATGAAACCTTTTAACCTCTACAGAAACAGAAGGGTTAACTCCCAGCCCCCTCCACGGGCATCTGACTTCCCAGTCTTTACCCAAGAATCATAAGTCACAGATTCACCAGGACACTTTGAGGCTGAATCCGATGATGCAGGGATGCTCCAGCAAGAGTTTTGTTGCAGCAAGCAGAGGAACAGGGGATCTCATGATGCTCTCCCAGGAGCAGCTTTTGACACCAGTCTCCTTTGGAGAGGATGACTGATTCCAACAGCCTTGCGCCCTTACCACTTCTCCTGTGTAATGTTTGGCTTAGGACCTGCCTAGGGATAAAATTTCTCCCCTTGAGCAGAGAGGCAGCACCAAAGCCTGGCCTGTGATGCTGCTGAGGCTCCTCAGCTGCTGCACAGAAGAGCAGCTGCCAAAAGCACACCCGCCTGGGAGGGCGATGCTTTGAAGCCACGCCAGGCTCCAGTTCAGCATCTCAGCTGTCCGTGCTGTCAGACCCCACGGCTGGTGCAGCCACATTGTCTCAACAGGAATTCCCGTGCTAAGCCAGCAGCAGGAGGCATTTCACACCTGCTGCCTGCATCAGCTGGGCTCTGCCCCAAGCACTGGGCAATCTCCTTCTAACCCAGGCCTCTCCTGCCTTCCTCCATCCTGTCCAAGTGCCTTCAGGCAGCTTCAGCTGCTTTTACATGATCCTGCAGCCCTACTTCTAGGAAATTAGAGATCTCTGTGAATTCCCTGCTCCTACACCTCTACAGCTCCATCTCAGGCCAAACTCCTTCAGCCCTATGGAGCTTTCTGCCCATCTGCAACATGCTGTGAGCAGAGTGGCCAGGCTGCAAAGGTCACCCCATGTGCCCAGTGTGCCACCAGCACTGCTGGCTCTGAGCCTCCCTGCAGAAGCTGGCTGGTGAGCAGGGCCACTCTGGTATTGGAGCAGAGTGCAGTGATAACCCCACCTGAAACCATCCCTTGGCAAACCCAAGTAATGGCTGAACACACCAAACCACAGGAAGAGGGTGGGATTGGAAAGGAGAACATCGGTGCTTTGTTATTTTCAGACCTCAAACCCCCTTTTGGGTCAATTTCCATGCTTGGAAACCCAGAGCCCCCCAACCAAGCGTGCTCCCCTCAGCTGTCTCCTTCCTGACCCTGGGATGGAGCATGCCATACCTTCCCAAAACACTTTGCAAGTGGAATTTTGGCTTTATAAATCATTGCCTCTCAGCTCCTGGCTGGAGATGAACATGACTGCTCCACGCCGACAAGAATGTGGAATCACCATCCCAGATACAGACCACAAGAGAAAACTCCAGTATTTAATCTGGCAGCGTGTTGCTACATAGCTGAGCATAGCTTAAACTGCAAACCCTACACTGTGCTAGCCAAAGAAATATTAAACTGTATGGAAGTGAAAATTATTTCACTGGAAGTCTGCTCTAAAATAAAATGGAAGGTTGAGGTTCTGCTCTGTTTTAACACAGGCCAAGATGTAACTTGGTCCTTCAGGAATCTGAGCTCCTTGGCTCCCCACAGTCCTGCTGAGTGTACCCCTGCACCAGCCTTGAACCTCTCGCCCCCACATCAAACAGCACAAGAGCTCCTGGTTGAGAGAAACCATCACACCAGCACACAAGTAAAACTGAGAAGAGGAAACAGCAGGACCTTCTGACCCAAAGGAAATGCTGCTCCTGGTGAGGCCACAGCTAAGATCCCACTCCCAGTCTAGGCCCTGAGGGACTGGGAGAGCTGGAGAGGGTCAGGCAAGGCTGATGGGGTGGAGGTGCACTGGCCACTGCCTGTGGTCCAGTCTGGTTCAGACATCCAAGTCTGGTCTCGTTCAGTTTCAGCCAAAAGTTAATTAACATTTCTTTCTAGGCAATGTGGTTCTGAATGCACCAAAGGTAGCAGGAACTTGTTTGAAGGCCAGTCTCACTGAGGGCAGGGACGCTGAAGGAGAGCAGGACTCACCTCCTCGAGCTTCTCCACCCGACCTACCAACTTGGTGGTGACTGAGTGCAGCTTCAGAAGGTCTAAGCCATAAAAGGCACTTTCCAGCATCTCAACAATGGAGGACAGCTGCAAGGCAAGGGGAGAGCATAGTCAGGCAGCAGCACTTGCTGTAACATACCCCCATGTAGTTTCCTCGGCTGAAAAGTCAAGGGTGATGCACCCATCTGAGTGCAAGAATTTGGATTAAAAAACAGGTTTTCCCCTACACAGCCCTGCTGCACTGCTGCCCTGGTCAGAGCACAGCATGCAGAGCAATACTCTCCACCTCCACAGAGCCTCAGGGCTTCAGGAGCGTATTTTGGGTGCTGGGGATTAGTAGCAGAGCAAGGTAAAATGCTGCTCTCTTTGCCAGCTCTAGGCAGGCTCTCCCACAACCCCAAAGGCTTAACTACTCCACCAGTGATGGGACTGCCAGCAAAAGAGGCAACAAGAAAGAGGCAGCTCAGTTTGAGATCAGACTCTGAGTTCCTGCCATCCTGTGCTCTTTTTCCTGGAACAAGAAGAAACTTGTTAAAAAGATTTAAAATACTCTCAAATTGCAAGAGTGAAGAAATTCAGTGCCAGCCTGGCAACAGATGCCTTTCTGAAGAACAATTTTATTAGAGGTATGCTGCCCTCTCCAGCAGCCACCAATTTCACAGGCACCCTGTATTTAAGTCACCCCTGTGCTTGTGTCCTGCCCAGCATCAGTCCTTGGTCACCACTCCTGGGGATCTGGACAGCAGCACCCTTGTTCTGCATTTTATCCAGTTTCTGGTGCTGCTCCACAGAAGACAGCACTGATCATGGCACAGCTGGGGGAAGGGCTCCTGGACCACCTCCCTCTGGTCCCATGTGTCCCCACATGTCCAGCATGGTGCTGCTGGCTCCCCATTCCCCAGTGGCAATTTCAGTGCATAGGAATTACTACAGAGTGCTGACATTTTCTCCCAGCAGCTACAAACTGGTCAGCAGAGCTTCATAAACATGGGAGAATCACAGGCAGCACTGCTGGCAGCACTTGGAGTTTCCATCCTGGCCTCTGCAGCCTCCCTGTGGAGCTGACAGCAAAGGAAAGATTTTTGGGGCCAGATAAAATGGCAGCATTAAGAGACAAGAGCTGTTTTATGGCTCTGCACCCACTTTCCACTGAAAGCTGGATGGAGACAACCGATACAATGCACACAGCCTGCCAGACAGCCACTGGAGACAAGCACTTTCCCTCCAGGCTGGAGAATTTCCATCAATGCACAAAGGTTGCAGACTGCATTAACCTCCTTCCAAATGATCCTGAGCACAGCCTCCTTGCACTGACTCTGCACCAAGACCCCCAAAACTCATGCTGTGCCTGCAAGAAGCATGCTGCCATTTCACAAAAATAGATGTGAGATTAAGCTACTCCTGCCAATGCCACACTGACCTTCCCCTAAAGAGCACACTGATGTTCCCATCAACTCACTGCTTCCTTCCCTTCACCCACTGTGGACTTTGGCTCTCACTGCTCTGATGTCTGTGAATTCCCACTGGACCTTATTAAAGACACAGATGGGACTGGAACCTTCAACTGGGAAGTCCAGTGCAGGCATTTGACTGAGTTTGGTTGCCCTGGGGCTATGTTCCTAATGCCTGGATTTCTCTCTCTTTCTCACCATTCCCTCAGGGACTCATCCTCCAGCCCATCCAAGGGAGGGACCTTCCCATGGCTCTCCCATACATGGAGTACCCAGGGCTTTTGTGTCAGATCATAAGAAAGTCTGGTAAAACACAACATACAAACGACCCTGTGCCCTTCCTGCTGCTGGACCAGGCAAAAGCGATGCTTATTAGACCAGCAAAGAAAGGAAAACCCTTTGGGGTTTCTCAGAGCTGTGGGGTGACCTCACCCAGCCCCTCACTGATGAACTGTGGGAGCTGCTCCTCATGAGTGGCATAAGAACTGGAGCTGCGTCCTCTCCTATTTCGCAGCTTCTCCTACAAGAAGGGGCTGTTCCCAGTGATCCTGACCCCAGGAGCTTCTACGCTTGGAGGGAAAGCAATCCTGCTGCCCAGCTCCTGGGATGGACCCTGGAAGCACAGAAACCCCCCCACGTGTGTGTTTGGATAAACCTTGTGAAATGGCCTGGCCGCGAGTCCTTGCGAAACGAGCCGGGGAGCCGGGGCCAGTTCCTAGAGGACAGCCCTTCACACCACAGCTGGCTGTGAGCAGCTCCCCAGTGGGAAGCCAAGGGGCAGCCAGGCTTGCTCTGCTCCTCCTGGAGGAGGATGAGGAGAGAGCAGGGAGCTGCTGGTGCAGGAGCTCTGCCTGCTTTCCGACAAGGGACCACAGGGGTGGCTCTGTCACCTAGGGGGTGTCCCCTCCCCTAACCACAGAGAGCTCACAGCTCTCATCTAAGGCCACGTGGGACTTCCTGGCTTTTCTCCAGACGAGGGACCACCAAACAGCTCCAGACTGGGACTCCTCCTCCCCTGGAATGATGGATTGTCTGCCTGTGCCTGTTTATCTTCCCTAGCTGCAGGGGCGATTGGACAAGAAGCTGTGAACTGTCTGCAGTCGGACAAGATGAAACACATCCTCAAGCTCCAAATTAATTAGAACAAGCTCATCATGGTGGCCTCGATGGCAGCTGCCCCACAGTGCCTTGCACACCGCCTGTCTTCCCACCCAAGAGGGATTTAGGGGCACCAGCACCACCAGTACTCAACCTGCCACTCCAGAGACTCCCCAGTACTGGACCAAGCCAGTGGCACTTTCTCCTGTCCTACACTGGTAGCAAACTGGAAAACCCAGCAGGATCTGTTGCCAGCAGCTACATGAGCAAGAGGAAGCATCCAGTAAAAGCCAGAAGTACCTAAACACTGTCACTTTTGGAAAAGAGGTATATATTACAAGAGAGATAAAATACTAAACAGTAGAGAAGTGTCAGTGTTTAAAACAACAAATCCATCCTGCCATCAGCCAGCTGTGCATCACACCCTCTCGCTGACGCATCAGCAGCTTTTGGCCCATGGAAGCAAAAACAGCTTTTATGTGTGGGCCCTTGGGAGTCCCTCTCTGTAACAGAAAAAAGACCTGGCAGCTGCTGAGCAGAGCTGTCCTGCAGGGACATTTGGAGCTGGACAGAGGGCAGGGAGCAGCCCAGTCCCTACTGGGCTCTCAGCACAGAAAGCCACAGTGGACCCCAGGCAGCATGGGATGAATCAAGTGAATCATCCACTGCAGCTGCTCAACTCAATCCCTTAAGCTGAGCTTGATTTTTATATCAAATGTCCAGATATAAATGTAACTAAAAGATGCTTCAGGAAAAAAGGATAGGAAATAGGGCTTTTTTTAGAAAAAGCTCAGACAGAAAAGGCTTCAGATCTTCTTTTCTCCAAAGAGTCAGGAGCTCAAGCTCCTCTCCTACCTTCAGGTCGCTGCTGTCTGCCTCCCGCAGCTTCTTCAGTCTGAAGTCGCCCTCGCAAGGGTTGAGGGCTGAGGGGGGGGCCACGCACGCACACTTGCAGCTGGGTCCTGACGTGATGGTTTCCACCGTGTAAAAATCCTCGGCTCTGAAAGCGCCCTCGTTAATCCTTTGGCAGGCACCACGGCCCAGCGGTCTGACCAGGCATTTGCAGCGGCAGTCGGAGCCTTCGGACACCGCCTTCACCTTGTCGTAGTCACCTAGCAGCTGAGCACAGGTCACCAGCAGTGAGCAAAGCTCCCGTGCTCTGCCTGCACGGCCAGGGACAAGCATGGCCCAGAGCTCAAGGTCCAAACAAGGACACTCTGGATACCCTGAGTCTCGAGGAAACTGGCTGGCTCTTCCTGAATCTGCCAGCCAAGGAGCTTTCTAGGGAGTGCAGAGCTGATCACTACATACAAGGAGAATAAAAACTGGCTTCTTCCAACAGGGTGTTTTTTATTCCACTGTGTGCAGAATGCTGCTTTGAATTTTAAATACAAGAATTTAAAATTTTTCTGCTTTCTTTTAATGCTCTGTGTGCAGAAGACCCAATAAGCCACCTGCTACCCAGAGCAAGACTGTTTTACACAGGCCAACAGGGCAAGGGTACATTGGAAGAGTGGCTGAAAGCCACCCTATAAGCAGCATAACCTGGTGGTGAAACAGTATTTCTGATTAGCCCTATACAATGCCAGGAATTTCCTTTACAGAGATTTGCAGACAGCGCTTCGGCAAGCCCAAGCACAAAAATAACTTTGGCAGTACGTTTCCAATAGTCTCTGCATTAGCCATCTCCAAGGGCAGATAATAACACACTGCTTGATCAGCCAAATCTAACAGAAACCTCCACCGCATCCCACTGGCAGGGAAAGAGTCTGGATCCCTCCCCTCGGCACACAAAGAGGCCCCACCAATTCTCCTCCCAATGAGTTCCCCTTTTTCTGAGACTCCCGGAAAAATGATAGGATAGTGAAGTGCTCCCTGATGGCCTTCAGTGATTTCACTGCGCCCCGGGTGATGAACTTCCTCCAGTGCACAGCATCACTGAGCCCCACCGAGAATGTATGTACACCCAGCATCACCCAGGATGTGCGCAGCATCACCCAGCAGCACCGGCAGTGTGCACCCAGAGTCACTCAGAGTGTACACGGTATCACCCAACGCTGCCGAGAGTCTCCACTCAGCAGCACCCGGCTCTGTCGAGCACGTACAGCACCCAGCATCACCCGGGACCCCGCAGGATGCGCACAGCACCGCCCGGCCGTGCCCAGCCCCACGCCGCGGGTGCGGTACCCCGAGGTTCCCGTAGCCCCCGCGGTACCTGCGAGAGGATGTTCTCCTGGTTGTCCGCCTCGTCCTGCAGCGGCTCGGCGGAGGGCCCGGCCGTGCCGGCGGGGGTGGTCCCTGCCCGGCAGCCGGCGCCCAGCGCGGCCAGGCAGAGCAGCAGCGGCAGCGGCCGAGCCATGG